>PVJH01005386.1:0-71506 GCA_004026705.1 Nesogale talazaci | reverse complement strand
ATTCATCAGGGCTAAGCTGTGTGGTCTCTCCACCGACTACTCCAGCTTCCCAGCCGCCGCCATTCTGTGTTGCCTGTGGTTAATCATCTCTCAAACTAACTCCCAACAACTGGGGAAGATAGCTTCTCATCTTCACGAGAGAAATATCGTGAGATTTCCTAGGAGTCTCAGGTGAAAGCCATGCCCACATAGAGGCCTCATTGGCTACTCAATGGCTATCTCCAGATTAACAGGCTAGACTCCATCCCTACATCTCAATTATAAATTAACATAAGCACATCACTGCCACACATGGGTTAGTTGCAGAAATGAAGCTGTAGGTCATATGATAAAATTTTGGAAAAAAACTACAACTTGTTCATAGCAAATGCCTATTTTCAAGACCATAAAAGGCAACTAAACACATGGACTTCCTCATTTAGAATACACAGAAATGAAGCTGCCCATATCTGTAGGAAGACACGGTAGAAAAAGCTCAGTATTTGCAACTAAAACCAAACCAGTATGTAAGTATGGAATGGAACATCAATTGCTTATATTTAAGTTCAGGATAGAGATGAAGAGAATTAAAACAATCCTAAAGAGTGAAAATGCAACTTAGGCTCTATTTCAATGGATTTAAAAAAAAATCACATGAACATATTTGATGTATTGAAGACGGCTGGCAAAATAATTGATGAGCTGTTGGAGAACATCACAACTGTTATTCATGAAGAAATCAAATAGTTATTAAAAAGACAGAAATGAAAGAAAAGATCGAAGGGGGTGTCTGAAGAGACTCAGAAACTTGCTCTTAAACATAGAATAGCTAAAGAAAATTCAATAAAGGACCAAGTCAAGGAACAGAATATAAAATCTCAAAGGGCAGCTCAAGAAGACAAATATAACAAAATATGCAAGGACCTGAAGTTAAAAATCCAAAAGGGAAGTACACAATCAAAATATCTGAAACTGAAAGAACTCAAAGAAAAAAAAAATCTAGTCATAGGTTGAAATTTTGAAAGGCTCTATAGGTAAAATATTGAATGATGCAGGAAGTATCAAGAGAAGATCAAAAGAATACACAGACTCATTGTACCAGAAAGAACTAGTGGACATTACACCATTTGGGGAGGTAAAATATGAGCTGAATGCAATGTTTGAAAAGGAAGAAGTTCAAATTGTATTGAATGCATTAATCAAAAACAAGACTCCAGAAACTGATGGAATAGCCAATGGCATGTTTCAGAAATCTGAAAAAGACATCAAAACATGCATTCATTTATGCCAGGAAATTTCGAAGACAGCTAGTTGACCAACTGATTGAAAGAGATACATATTTGGGTGCATTCCAAAGGTGACTGTGTGAGTTATCATCTGTCAACACATGAGGATTAAGAATGAAGGGGTTGAGACCAGTCTGTCAATTGGGGCATAGTGAACAAGGCCTCTGTACGGGCATGGTCTTCTCCTGAGGATTGTGGGAATTCCTATATTCCTCTTTGAAGACAGGTGACAGCTCTCTCTCTGCTCACTCCAAGAGATGGTCATTGAGAAGTCACAAGAAGAAAGACTGATGGCATTCAGAGCCTCAGAAATGAAGGAATTATGTGCTGAAATGCCTGTAATGCCACTGGATCCACAACACTTTACATCCACTGGCCTTCATCTTCTTGAATTTGGCATCATTGCATGTGCTTCATGAGTCTAAAGAGGAATTTATAAACTTATACTGGACATATAGGCTAATATCAAACGTATGGACTTGATCTGCACTGGGCTCGGATGTCTTCTCAATACTCAATTGCTTTTGTATATAAAGTTTTTTTTCTTATATACATACTTGAGTGCTTCTGGATTTGTTTCTCTAGTCTATTTAGACTAGCACAAATGGTATCCTTGATATTGCATACAAATAAAATTTTGCTTAAGATAATCCAACAAATGTAGCAGAAGTACATTGACAGGAAATTGCCAAAGGGTCATTCCAGACTGAGAAGAGCACATGAAACAAGGGATGTGATTGCTGATGTCAGATGGATCTTAGCTCAAAGCAGAGAATTCCAGAAAGATGTTCACTTGTGCTTCATTGGCTGTGCAAAGGCATCACATTGTCTGCACCATCATAAACTATGGATAACCTTGAGGAGAATGGGGATAGCAGAATACTGCATTGTGCTCATTAAGAAGGGAGAGGTGCAAATCATCCTGACCCACCAAGCCCTGAAGACAATATTCCCACTCAGAGAAGCCAAAACACAGATAGGACCATACAGCCGACCCCATGATGAGGCTTGATGTCCCTCACTGACACATAGCATTATATGGGACAACACTGGAGACACAGTGCAATAATCATGCCCAAACTTGCCCTACCACACTGAGGCAAAACACTAAGCATGTGCAACAGAATAGCAAGGGCATGAGAGTAATGAACTCCCTGGGGAATAACAAAAATATACTTTTCAGTCAGGGCGTGTCACCCCAGCATACTCAACTGGAAAACACTCCTAAAGCTCAACAAACAGTACTTGAACTATTCACAGACTTTACATTGTTTTGTCACTGTTTGGTGTTTTTATTGCTTTGTTTTCTTTTATTGCTTCATTTTGCTCTGTGGTGATTTGGGGACATATTATTATCCCTGCAGGTCTATCTATATAAGATTGGCGAGATAACCAATCTGGAGGAGAAACAGCAGAACCAATTCTTCCAGGTAGGGCATGGTATGTCAGAGAGGGTTCTCTAGAGAAATAAAACCAGGACATTAGTAATTCTCTTCATATCTTTATATAGAGAAAAGGGTATGTGAGATTAAAAAGAAACAGTTAACTAATCTATAAAGCAGTACAAATTGCTCAGTGCAACTCACTTATGTGAGACAGCTAGTAGACTGGCAGTCCTTCAAGTCTTGAGAGCTGCTGAGTAGTCCTCTGTAGAGCAATTCAGGCTATCTGGTTACAGGCAGCAAACAACAAAGCAGGTCACCAACAGTCAGCCAGATGACAGAGTCCAATAGTCCCCAGCTCAAGATATGTATATCCCAGGAGTGTGGTGAAGTAGGGCTTGAAGGAACCTCAACACACAGCTCCACAGTTCACAAGTAGGTGCCCCATGGGTAGTGTTGCTTGGAGGTCAAAGCACAGGATGAACAAAGCAGTTGTCTGGTCCAAAGATCCAAAAGCAAGAGAGAGATGGCAGGCCTCCCTGAGCCCTTCCTATTTTTGTCCTTCAATTCATCCCATGTGTTCATTGACTGTGCTGTCACAACAGACCTTCCCATCTTCTGTGGCCATGTTGGCATAACAAACCTACCCATCACACATGGTAAAGGAGGAGGCAGCAATGAAGGGGTGGGGAGGAGTGGGTATTAACAAGTCCAGGGACAAGGGAACAACAAAATCTATGGCAAAAGGGTGTAGGAGGTCTGATAGGGATTGATCAAGAGCAATGTAACTGAAATAGCTGAAACCTAAATAATGGCTGAACATGATAGTGGGACAAGAGGAAAGTAAAAGGAAATAGAGAAAGGAACAATGAGGCAAGGAACTATGAGGCAACTATAGAGGTCTATATACAGTCATGCATATATGTAAAGATATAATATATGATGATTAGGAAATAGATCTATGTGCATATATTTATAGGTTTAGTAGTAAGGTAGCAGACAGACATTGGACATCTACTCCAATACTCCCTCAATGCAAGAACACTTTGTTCTATTAAACTGGCATTCCATTATGCTCACCTTCGTGACATGATTGCTGAAGACAAGGCAGGTGCATAATAAAATGTGGTGAAGAAAGTTGATGATGATCAGCTATCAAAAGATAAAGTGTCTAGGGTCTTAAAAGCTTGAAGATAAACAAGCGGCCATCCATCAGAGAAGAAACAGTACTCACATTGAAGAAACACACCAGTCTATGTGTTCATGAGGTGTAGATAGGATCAGGTATTAGGCATCAAAGAACTAAAAAAATCATATCATTGTAAATAGGAGGAGGGTTGTGGAGGAGAGACCCCAAGTCCATATGTGCGCAACTGTACATCCCTTACAGAAGGGTCATGGGGAGGATATGAGCCAGTCAGGATGTAATGTAACACCGATGAGACATACAACTTTCCTCTAGTTCTTTAATGCTTCCTCTCCCCTCTCTTCACCATTATCATGATCCCAATTCTACCTTAAATTTAGACTAGACCAGTGGATGAACACTGGTAAATATAAGAGTTGAAAAACAGGGAATCCAGGACAGAAAAACCATTCAGGACCAATAAAGGGAGTAGAGATACCACGAGGGGAAGGGGAATGTAGAGGAAAAAGGGGGAACTGATCAAAATGATCTATACCTATACCCCTCCCGAGGGGATGAACAGCAGAAAAGTAGGTGAAGGGAGACATGGGACAGTGTATGACATGAAAAAATAATAATTTATAAATAATCAAAAGTTTGGAGGGAGAGAGGGAGGGGGGTTAGAAAATGAGCTGATATCAAGGGCACAAGTAGAAAAAATGTTTTGAGAATGATGATAGCAACAAATGTACAAAAGTGATTGATTCAATGAAAGGATGTATGTATGGATGGATGGATTGATGGATGGATATAAGACTTATGTGAGCCACCAATAAAATGGTGTACAAAGAAAAAAATCTTGTCATGGATCAAGGAGCAATTGTACGAACAGAGCAAGGAAAACTACATGCTTTGAAATCAGGAAAGTTGTGCATCAGGGTTGTACTTCTCACCATATCTGTTCAATCTATCTGACATGCAGTTCTTCAGAGAAACTGTATTTTATGAAGCAGTATGTGGTATCAGGATTGGAGGAAGGCTTATTAACAACCTGTAATCCCTTGTGTGGACCATAATATGCCTTAGAGGAACCATTCTCAAGAAAGCCCTGCATACTTTTTGTTTGTTTTTTGAACCATTCTTTGGAGCTTTGTTAACAAATTTTACATCAGTATTTTAATTCTGGATTTTATCCTTAAGCAAATGTCACAGAATATTTATCTGATGATGAGTGCTAATATTCCTATTGATATAAAGCTCTTACAGCTTAAGAATTTGACTCAGTAAAAATGATAAAGCTCAAATATATTTAGCAATTGGAAAAATGTTATGCTAGAATGTTAGAAATGTTTAAAATTGAACATAAAAATGGGTGTGATCTGACCAGAGCACATGGGAGCAAACAAAGAGAGAAAGAGAGAGAATGGAACCCATCCTGACCCCGTAAGTCCAAAGGACCATATTCCTGCTCAGAGCACCCAGTCCACAAAGGGAACCATAGGGCCAGCCACACCTCAAGACAAGATGTCCCTCATTGACCCAGAGCGCTATGAAGGCACAGTACAGGTATTGTGCCCGATCTTACCCCACCACACTGGGGCTAAGGGTGTGCAGCAGAAGAGAAATGAAGTCCCTAGGAAATGCCAAAATTTGACTTTAGAGGCAGGGTGTGGCACCTCATCAGATCAAGGGTCCATGAGGGAGGGAAAATGAACGAGGAGCTGATACCAGGGGCTCAGACGAAGGAAGATGCTTTGAGAGCGATGATGGCAACAAATGTAAACAAAGGTGTTCGACGCAGTGGATGTATATATGTGTTATGATAAGAGCTATATGAGCCCCCAATTAAATAATTTTTAATGGGCTAGACAATTTTTTAGAGAAGATTCTTTCCTGGGACTATCAGGAAAGGGTGGACATTAACTTTTAAGTTATGTTTAAATTAAAATTTTAGTTTTCTATTTCATATACTTCATAAATTCCTATGATCAGTAGAACTATATTAGACTGTGCTATTTCTGTGGCTGCAGAAAGTACTGTTGACAGTATTCTTCAGACAATGCGGGGTAGCTAAAACAATTATGAAGTTATAATTAGTTTCTCTGTTAAATAATATGACTTTCTCCTAACTTTTGAGCTTTTCCAAAAAGTCTTCATTGTTTCAAGCTGTTAAGTTTTCCACTAAAGAGTTGCACTTAATCCAAGACAAAGTTTGAGTTCACTGCATTTAATGCAAAACTTTTAAAAAATACATACATATCCTTGTGAATATTCAAGGAGAAATGATGCTGCAAACTAAATTCACTGAAAAACTCCATCCTCAACTACCTTTGAAACCCTCCTTTGCTATGTATAACTTGATGTGGATAGGACAATCTGTTGAGTCAATTCTGAGGCACGGAGACTCCGGGAAGAGAACTGTCTGTAAGGTTTTCATGACTATTATCACAATGAAGCAAATTGCCAACCTTTTTTCAGTGGTTCTACCAGGTTAGATGAAACTAAAAAATGAAGTCAAGATAAAGCTATTTGTGACAACTAGGGACCAAACTTGGAGTAGGTCTCGATTAGTATACTCATTTGTTTATATATGCAAATCTTTTAGAAATATCCTTACTTTGAAATTTCAATGATTTAAAAAATTCTCCTTTTATATCTTGAATTTCAATATTATGATAGTCTTAATTTCCCAATAGCTTCTTGTATCTTATTTTTGTACCCTAGCAAGATTGTCTCTACCTTTTTGAGATGTAATAATTTGTTGGACAATTTGTGATTATTCTTTTATTCTAAAGTAAATGTTCACCTTGAGAATGATCCACTCTTCCTCTTAATTTAGAAATCTAGTGACTACTAGATTGGCATTCTTAGTATTACATTCAGGCCAACTTATTGACAAATATATTTAACAGCAACTATAAACAACTAGTTAGCTCAAATGGTCAACTATTGCTTTGAATGAACAGACAGTCTTTGCATTGTTCTATGGAAGCTAATAACATATTACACTCAATAAAATTTCCTAAGGGCAAAAACATTATAAACTTACCATAGAAAATTATTGGTAATCTATATGACCCCAACTTGCTAAGAAATATTTATAGAAAAGTCCCTCTTTAATAGCATGAGAAGAAGCCATCAGATATTGACTTGCCTTCATAAATACATCCAACCCAATCTGTTGTTTAGAAAGGGTCCTCTCTTTTAAATATTTGTTTGTTAATACCATTTGCTGAATTCAGGGAAAACTAAGTTGTCTCGCGAAACTAGGCAAGGGCAGAAGTGGAATCCTGTTCGGTCAAGCGGCCCAGAAGTTGAGAATCCTGTCATTCTTTCACATTATTTTGCATTCATTTTTTAACAATTTAGGTTACGTTCAGTTTAACTATTTCTGTGGGACCACATCTATTTATTTATCTTTTGAAAGAAGATGCAGATATGTTTAGCCTGTAATATAACTAGCAACACCGTGCAAAATTTAAATTGCATATGCCTTATAAAATGGAGCATTTCACTCCTGACTGGAGGTTAGATGGAGTTACATTCAGCTTTTGGTCAGAGGAGTGAGTAAAGTTTAGGAGGTAGGTTTGGAGCACACTTTGAAATCAAGCACAAAGACATGGTCAAGTGAGACCATGATGGTGATGAGTCTACCTGTGGAACATTTTATAAGGTTAAAAATCTGTGCTTGATCTTACCCTTTTCATTTTATATTTATGCCACATACTATATCATGTCTAATGATGTTAGAGTTTACATTCACAATATAACGAAGGAGAAAAACACATGCTCTTGTAATACATTCTTTAAGCTTTTCTGCTTCTGTGTTGTTTTGTTGTTGTTTTTCCCATTATACCATATTTAGGAGTCCTGGTGGCATAGTGGTTATGCATTTATCTGCTAATTTCAAGATTGACAGCAGCTTCCATAAAGAGTGACCATCTCAGAACCCCCTGGAGCAGGTCTACCCTGTTTCTTAGGGTAGTTATGAGTCAGAATCAACACTATGGTAGTGAGGTTGAGTTTTTGGTTTTAGGCACATATCTGCAGTTAAAGGTGATAAAAGTGTGTCTAACCTATCTGAATATATAGAGACAAGAATGAAATGTCTGCCTTCCTCACTTGCAAGTCAACAGAATTTAAGAATATAGCAATCACCAGTAAAATTTGAATATGGTTGTATTCTGTTTTGCCCCCAATATTACAGTATATAGATGAATTTTGAACTCTGTAGGGCTTTTATCATTTAGTATTTCAACATTTGTTTTATTTGAAGAAATATTAAAGCTCTAGCTGAGGAATTTTAACTTATTTAGAAATAATAGAACTATCTAGTGTTAGGAACTACCACTACAATGTGATTTTGACCATTCTAATTCATTCTCCAATAGACCAGAAGATTCCCTAGGAGAACAGGGATGATATAAAGTATGTATAGAAGCTTTCAATGTGCAGAAGACTAATAGAGTATTCTTTTTTTTTGTTTTGTTTATTTTTGGGCATCACTGCTCTCCAGTGGTGAGAGTAGGAGGTCCAGCCCCACTGCTGGAATTGAACCTCTGTCCCAGTGGGCTGCAGTCCCGCCCACAACCACTACGCCACCGGGGCTCAGCCCCAATAGAGTATTCTTTTTAAGGAAATATGCCAGCCTAGTGATTAATGATGCAACGTAGGTGTCCTAAGAATCACTCAGATTCTGCCTCTCAAGGGCAGATCTTAATGTTTTCTTATGTGCAGGGAATACAAAATGAATATATATACATATATATATATATAGTTATTTAATTCTATGTTCTCTGCTACAATTAGAAAGTGGCTCCCCAAACATAATTTTTAAAGTAATTTGTGGAACATATTTCCTGTTTATAAGTTGAACTTCTAGAATTAATTCACTGCTTCTATTAGAGTTTGTTCCATTTTTCTTTTTTTAATTGGTACATCTAAAAAATTGTTAATTGAGTGAAATCTTATAGAGCAAACCAATATTCCAGTAAAGAGTTAAACAAATTTCATTCCATGTCATTTTTAGCAGTCCCTACAAAGTAATGTTTTCCCTTCTTCCTTCTTTCCTAGCTGTGCCTGTCTACTGAACTTTTGACTTGAACACATGCTGTTCTTTTAATCCAATGTGTGATTACTCTATTTTCTACCTCCTTGTGTTAGAGTTCATCATGTAGATCTATGTATTGTTTGGCTGAAAATTGAACCATGGGAGTGAGTTTACTTTCATGACTATATGGTGATTGCAGGTCAAAATTTCATGGGCTTTATCAGTCCTTATCAAAGCAGAAAGACATGTTTTTTGTTGTTTTTGTTGTTTTTAGATAAAAAAAAATTCTTCAACTAAAGTATCAGTCAGGGTTCTTCTTTCAGCCAACAATTACATTTCTCTTTTATTTTCTTGTTTAAAAAGCAAATTACCTGTTTAGTGATTATGGAAATAGTGACTGGTACAAAATTTGCCCTTTGAACCTACCCCAAGAGGTTTGAGGAGTACATGACTGGTGATTTACTTCAGGTGTCACATCCTGAAAAGTTAGGAAGATACATTCCTGCTCTGAGCCACCCTCTTTAAACCAATTTGATGGTAATGAGTTTAATTTTACATCTACAGTTAAATGAATATGTGGTAGATAATATTTTAGATTATAAATAAAAAGAAAAGTGAATAATAATTGAAATCATGTGAAGGGTAAGTCATGAAGTACTGGTGGTGTAGTGGTTAAGTGTTGGACTTCAATATCCATGATTAGCAGTTGAGAACCATCAGCAGTTCCAAGAGAGGAAGGTGGACATCTACACGGGCAAACCCACAAAGGGTCACTGTGAGTCAGCATTGACTTGATGGTAGTGAGATTACATAAAATAACAACTGCTGTGACTAGTTAAATTAGTAACTATGAGAGACAAATCCAGACACAATATAGATATTATTTATAACCCAAAACTGTAATGAAAATCACAAAATTCAAATATATATAGAAAATCCAAGAATATTTCTAAAAATAAGAATATAAGCAGTGCAAGAAATAAGTGCAGTTATAAACCATTTCTAAGATAGCTTTTATATTTGAGCTTACATTTAGAATGCTAAATAAAAGGAAAAGAAAACTGGCATGCTACATTCTTCTTCTTCATAAAATGTGTATCATATCATAAATTAGGCAACTTCTGCACCACATGTAAAAACGTCCAATAAAGTAATTGAATTTATCTCTCTAAAGTGTGTTTGAAATTTTTTTAGTCAGAAATGATATCTCAACTGGTCACTATCAACCTTAGAATTGGAATTTCAATGATATAAGTATATAAAATCTAATTTGAAGCAAAATGACTTCCTGACTAATCTTCCAAAGTAAATTTGTTTTAAAATAAGGACTAGAAAAGAAATAATGACTAGAGTGAAAGATTTATGTAAATAGACAACAGGTTACAATAGTCAGACTTATGAACAACTATTTGCTCTTTAATGTTATATAAAACTGGCCTCACATAGAAACAAATCCCTACAAGAGACAAATTTGTCATCACAACCCCTTTCACTTTCTATGTGACAATTTTTAAATCATTGAAAAACCTTTGAACTTTTTATTACACTAACATAAGACTAGATAAAGACTATTTGCTCCTTTGCTGACTGATCTACAAATTCTTAAAAATATATCTAGAAATAAATCTCATTCATAATCAGGAAACTACTTTTTAGATGATTTTATTTATTTTTTCTAAATTAATCATTTTATTGAGGATTCTTACAAATCTTATAATAATGCATCATTCAAGAGTATTAAGCACACCTGTACATATGTTGTCATCAACATTTCCAAAACAGTTTCTTTCTATGTGAGCCCTTGGTATCAGCTCCTAATTTTCCCCCTCCTTCCTCCACTCTCTGATCCTCATGAATCCTTGATCAGTTATATTTTATTATTTTTATTTCATGTTCTACATTGCCCATTGTCTCCTTTCACCCGCTTTTATGTTATTTTTCCTTCTGGGGGGGTATATATCCAAACTTGTGATGGTTTCCCCTTTATTCCTCTCTCCCTTATGCCCCTATCATCCCTCTCCCCATATGATATCATAACTCCCAGTACTATTTCTGAGGGTTTTATCTGTCTGAATTCCATGTATTGAGGGTTCTTATCGGTACCACTCTGTGTACTCTGGTCTACCTGGATTTGTGAGGTAGAACTGGGTCATGATAGTGGGGGGGGGGCAGAGAAAGGAAGCATTCAGGAGGCAGAGGAATGATGAAGAGGAATGATGAAGGTTTCCTTGGTGCTACATTGCACTCAGCCTGAATCATCCCTTCCTTGTAGCCCTTCTTTGGAGGGATGCCCTATCATCTACAGATGGACTTTGGGACTCCACTCAAACCTCCCTCTTTCACCGCAATATAATTGTTTGGGATCTTTTAATATGTGATACCTGCTCCCATTGACACATCATAATCACAAAGGCTAGTGGGCTTCTCCCATGGGGACTTATTTGCTTTCCTGCTAGATGGTTGCATGTTTAACTTCTAGCCTTTAATATCCCAGATGCTAACTATATCTTGATAGCTGACCACCATCTGCTTTTCTCACCACATTTACTTATACAACCGTTTTGTGTTCAGCAATCTTGTAACGAAGTTGAGTATCAGAGTACGAGGTTATTAGAAAAAGTGTTCTTGTGTTAAGGGAGGTCTTAAATAGATGTCCAAAGTTCATCTGCTAACTTAATACTTAAGATATAAATATATTTACACTGGGTTATATCCCTTTCATTATAAATTAATATATTTAGATACCTATAGCTACATCTCTCTAAGCAGTTTTTGCCTCCAACTTTGGGAAACTACTTTCATATTGAATAGCAATAGAGACTATATATACATATATATAGGCACACATATTGTACAATTTTATAAGTTAAACTGATATTCTATCTGCATCTATGTATTATTAAATGTACATATACATATATGTCTGTCTGAATCCTGAAAATTATTTAACTCTCCTGGTAAAATGAAGGTATCTTCCAGGACAACATCAAGTTTCTACTTGTCATTGAGCTAAATTATGAGCGAGTAGACAGCATCATTATCAAATCTATTGTATGACTGCCGAAAAAAATAAAAGTGTGGCCAGGGTGTCCATTCTTACTCATAGTGAGCCTGCAGGACAAGGTACAACTGTCCTTGGTTGTTTCTGAGGCTGTGACACTTAGAGAGAATAGAAAGCTGCCCATCTTTCCCAAGCAGTAGCTGATAGTTTCAAGATGGAGTCCTAGTGATTACAAGCCCAATGAGCAGCCGCTATGCCACAAGAGCTCCTTTTTGTATGCCCTTGTTGCTATTAATGTTGTTGTTAGATACCATAATGGTGTATGCCCTCTGAAGTATGAATTCAATGATTTTTATGTCACTTGAAATTTGTACCAGGTGATTTTTTTAAAGACACGAATGTTGTAATTACTAATAAATAGGACTGGCACCAAATGCCCATCATGTTTTACCATGATCATTCTCTTGGAGGAGCATTGTTGCTTTCTGTGTCTTCTAAATATTTTACTCAATCCTGTGATGAAATCTTTAAATATCTTCCATAGATGGCATTTGACATTTAGATTGTTATCTCTGAGTAACTCCTGGATGATATTTATTGCATCATTCATGATTATTATCACTTTTGGGAGAACACACATAAAAGGGTTTACTAAAGTAAATTAGCTTCTTAAAATTATTATCATATCTATTATTTTTCATGTTTTATTATTTTAGGTTCCGTCTAGCCTATATCAATTAAATATGTACAAAGGAACAAAATATTGTCCATTTCTTTGCCTCCCTCAACATTTCTGCTTTGTTTGAACTCATTGTTGACCTCTGTGTCAGTTCAATTCATTGTATGTTTTTTTTTGCTGACTTTCTGCTTCACCAAGATTGAAATTATTCTTCAGAGATTTATCCCTGATAACATTTCCAATGTATTTGATATGGACTTTCACCACTGTTATTGCTAAGGAAAATTCTGCCATGATTCTTCAAAAAACATATTTGTTTGCTCTTCAGGTGGTCATTGAGACAGGTGATAATCTTGCAATAATGGCTGAATGAATGTTTCTTTTGTCAGCCTTATTCCTTGTCTGGGCTTTACTAGTCTATATTGTTCTAGGAACTGTCAGTCTGAGCAGACCTATTTGATATAAAGAAAAACACCTCTCCATTCTGCGCCATCCTCATCTTTGTGACATTTGAGCCGCTCGGGGATCTTGATGTCAGCCTATCACAGCAGGTTTCTTTCTCGTTTTTACTGACCCTCTGCCACACTTGCCTGACATTTGTTGGGGTTGTGTCCTCTCCCCATACTTATTCAATCCATATGCTTAGCACACTATCAGAGAAGCCAAAGTACATGAAGAAGAAAGCTGTATCAGGATTGAAGGAAGGATTTTTAGCAACCATCAGTAAGCATTTAATATAACCTCGTTGGCTGAAAGTGAAGAGAACTTTAAGAATTTACTGGAGATGATCAAGGAGTTCAGTTGTGTGTACGGATTACAACTCAATACAGAGACCTAAATCCTCACAACTGAAATTAGGGGTAACATCATGATAAAGGCAGAAAAGGTTGAAGTTGTCAAGGGTTTTGTTTTATTTTGATCCACATTCAATGTATGTGGAACCAGCCGCCACGTGCTGCATTAGGTCAATCTGCCCTTTAAGTTCTTAGAGTATTGACCAGTAAAGGTACTGCCATGAGGACGAAGGTGCACCTGACCCAAGTCATGATATTTTGAATGTTTTATCGCTTGTGAAATTTAGACTTAGAATAAGGAAATATGAATAATAATTGATGCTCTTATATTGTGGTGCTGGAGAAGAATACTGAAAGCACCAAGAATTACTAACATGACAAACAAGTCTGTTTAGGGCCAAGTACATCTAGAGTGTTCCTCATAAGCAAGGGTGCCAAGACTTTGGCTAACATATGTTGGGCATGTTGTCAGGAGAGCCCTGTCCTTGGAGAAAGATTTCATGCTTGGGAACGTGGAATAACAGTGAACAAGTGGAAGACCCTCCTCAAGATAGTGTGACAGAGTGGACGGGGCAATGGTTTCAAGCATAGGAGCAATTGTGAAGATGGCTCTAGCTGGACAGTGTTCAGCACTGTTGTACATGGAGTGACTGTCGGTTCGAACCAACTTGATGGCACCTAAGAACAGGACACTTTCCTAAGGATAGATGTAGGGTGATTGGAATAGTCCATTCGGGGGATTTGCAGTTCCTGGAAATGGAAATAGCTAAGTATGGCTATGGCAATTGCAAGTGCACAGGGGTATATAAATAAATTGAGAGTTAAAAATACTAAAAGATCATGTAACTGAAATCATTAAAGATTGTGGCTAGACATGACAATATATGAGGCAAGAGAAAAATCTTCTTTGAATTAAGATAAATGGGAATAGTGGATCTATAGCTTGATAATTAGGGAAGAAGGAGGAGGGCTGGGAAGCCATCTGGGCTTCATGGAGAAAGGACATCCCATCTCAAGATGCGTTCAGATCTCATGTCCAAGGATCCCATGCACCACGGTGAGAAGAGACATCACCTGCTGTTAGATGGTAGACAAGTTCCAGTAGGAATATGCTTATGAGTATTAGCTATTTAATTTTCTCTTGAACAATGACAGGGTTCAGTTCATCAGTTGGGGATGAGTATAAATTTTATTCAGAGAAAGTGATAGCAGAGCCACTGGGGGATTTGAGTGCAGGAATAAAGGAAGCCTTGTGCTTCTATGATAAAATATGTAAATTGGTTTCACAACCCATGAAACTTGGAGGTGTTGTCTGCTGGAGAGCAGGGCCCTTTTAAGTAAAGTGTGCCATTTCTCTTACTGTGAGATGAAGGGCAATCTAAGAGCACTGAATTTCCAGAAATCCTGGGTTCCTTTTGAGCTCTGTTAGGGCATGGAATCCAGAGTGAGGAATGAGTAATAATTGAGGATCTACTAAAACCAATCATCTAGCCATAGAAATGAATGTAGTAAGGATTCAGTACATTATAGTTTTAAAATCAAATTCAGTTTTCCCATCAGAGATGAAGAAGCTACTCTGGAATTTCTTGCAAATTAATGGCAGTGTATTTGTGACTAGAAGAACTTTATCATGTAAAGGTGAACACATACGACTATGGATAAGCAGCCCCCCCCCATACACAATGCTTATTAAATGAACCCCTCATATATATAATCATGAACCTCATGCATTATAAAACTAATTTATCATTCCCTAACTTTGAAAGTATATACTTTCTTATATTGTTTGTGTGTTTGTTTCATAAATCATTTTATTGGGAGCTCTTACAGCTCTTATAATAATTAATGCACCAATTTTATAAAGTACATTTCTTTATATTGTGCCATCATTTTCAGAACATTTTCTTTTTACTCGAACTTTTGGTACCAGTTCATTTTCCCCCCTCACTCCCCCATCCTCAAGACCCCTTGATAAATTATCTATTATTATCACGGCTGTATCTTGCACCTCCTGCTATTTCCCTTCACCCACGTTTCTGTTCTTCATCCCCTGGGGGGTTATACATTGATCATTGCTAGTGATTCCATCTTCTCCCCCCACCTTTCCCCTACCCTCATGGTGTCACTACTCCCATTTTTGTTTCTGAGGGGTGTAGCTGTCCTGGATTCCTTGTGTCAAGAGTTCTTATATGTACCAGTGTACATACTCCGGTCTAGCTGAACTTGTAAGGTAGAAATGGGGTCATGATGGGAGGTGGGGAGGGAAGAAAGCATTAAAGAACTTGAGGAGTACTGTGTGTTTAGTCAGTACTAAACTGTGCTCTGGCTGGATTAGCCTTTCCTTGGGACCTGTAAGTGAGGGGATATCCAATTGTCTATTTGCAGAATGGGTCTCCACTCTGAACCCCTTCACTCACATCAATCTGATTATTTTGGGGGGATCTTCTGATGCAAGATGCTGTTTCTAAAGTTACTCATCAAAAAAAATTAAATATCTTGTTTTTTAATAACATAAATCACTTGTTGTCATGAAACATCTTACAATTTTTACATATAAAAATTATGGAATAAATTTGAAAAGTAAGGAAATAATAGTTTGAATTCAAAAATCAAGGCATGATTTCATTAGCAGCATCTTTACTTGCTCATGTTTTACCTCATTTATATATATTTTGTTTGTTTGTTTGTTTTCGGCATCACTGTCATCTGGTGGTAGGAGTAGGAGGCCCAGCCTTTGCCGCTGCTGGAATTGAACCTCCATCCCAGTGGGCCACAGTCCCGCGCACAACAATTACGCCACTGGGGCTCAGCCCTCATGTATACTTCTTTTTGGCAGGAAAAATATCTGATTCTCTTCTTGAAGCTCCAGGCTCAGTTGCTGGCAGGATTAGCTCAGCTAGGCTGTGGGTAGACAGTTCAGTGAGCTTTCTTATTTACCTCAATTTAACAATGCATGCCTTAAAAGACCTTATTCAAACCTTTTGAAGAAACAAAATCCAATTTGGTATTAGGGAAAAATATTATTTACCCATATAAAATCCACTTGCCTTTATCAGGCAATGAAATTTTTATAACATTTTTATTTGGCCTTTACTGCACGTAAACTTAAAATACAGGGCTCCATGCTAGCAACAACTTTGTAGCACTTACCGGAACACTTTGCTTTCCCCTGGTTTGAATGATCTCTAGTTCCATTAATAAACTATACTGCCCAATTTAAAATTGTGTTTGCAATGTAAAAATACAAATATGTTCACATTTGTTCTGAAAACACCTTTATGTGGTTTTGCAAGACGTGCACTATACTGCTTAAATAAAGCCATAAAAGCTCTCACTTTTTACACAGAAACACATTTTCTTCCTCTGTGAATTTGCTCGTGAGATGGAAACTCTTGTGGTTTCTTTTGTTTTGCTTTGTTTAAAGTTAATACAGAATACTTTTTAAAAATGAATATTCTCTATGTATAAAAATACTAGGAAACATATCAAAATTTTAATCAAAGCTTTCTAAGCTGTGAAATTGTTCATCTATTCCTCATAGATTACTGTCTTTACTTTAAATGTATGTCTCACTATAATCAAATATTTAGTATTCCATTGGCTTATTGATTGCACTTAGAAATATTTCATTTTTCCCTAAAGCTTCTTATGGAGATAGATTCTTTTATGAAATAATTATTAGGGGCTGAGCCCCGGTGGTGTAGTGGTTGTGCGCGGGACTGCGGCCCACTGGGATGGAGGCTCAATTCTGGCTCCCAGGAGCAAAGGCTGGGCCTCCTACTCCCACCACCAGGGCAGTGATGCCTAAAAAATAAGTAAATAAATAAAGAAAGAATTATTAGGTATCATTGTAAATATTTCTGAAAATTATGGATCAGCTCCAAGACCCAGGTAGAATTTCTTTCTTCATATTAAAAGAAAATCCCTAGTTACATAGTGTTTAGTCAGATAAAATAAAATAAAAAGAATTAAAAGAGAAATTTATGGAAAAAGTTAATGGGAAGCCAAATTGGAAAAGCAACAAGGAATCATTGCTGGCATGCATCACTTCCCACAAACCACTAAAACAAAAACACAAATTCAAACTCACAGCCATCCATGGATTCTCGTTCATGGGGACCCTATCCAGAATGTCATGATCATAATTATTTGTGGCACAGAAACCTTCACCTTTCTGTCACACAGTGGCTGGTCGTTTAGAATTGTTGACCATGTGGCTAGCCGCCTAACTTAACTAACTGCACTATCGGAGTGCATAATGGTTTACAATTATCTCCTTGATCTGCTCCATTATGAACAAAACTTTATTTTCAAGCATCTCAATCTCCAAACACACATATACTTTTTAGCGTGGTCTACTAGTAGGTCTCGAGATTTTAAAATTCTGTCCAAGTTCATGTTGAATGCTTTTCATGTCTTCAAGTCCACATAGATTCATTTACATTTATTTCTTTTCAACTCTCATATCTATATTTTCTTGTTTTCGTTAGCTGCCATGGTTTCATTTCCTACTCACAGGGACCTTGTATATACATGATAAAACTGATGCATCTTATGCCATCCTTAAGATGGGCATATTTGAACCCATTGTTGTGACGATTGCTTAATATATCTTTTGGTAGGTTTCCCTTTGCTTCATTGAAATATTCCACTTCACTCATAATGATGTCATTTTCTAATCTTGGCAATTTTTGATGGCATGTTCAAAGTAAAGGAGCAGAAATCTAACAATCAGCACTATTAGAGAACATTCTGGTAATATTTCTTCAAAGGCCAAATCATTCATTCTTCTCAAAGGCCGCAGAATGTTCAATACTTGGCATGAATACCACAAATCAAATCCACGAAGTGTGCTGTCTTCGTCTGCCATTGCCCAGCTGGCACAGGCATGTGATTTACTTGAAAGATTTCTAACTTTAGTCATTCCCACCATTAATTTTTAATAAATAGAGGTTATTTTGCAATAGGTTTGCTCAACACCATGCATTGTTTGATTTCTTGATCATGGCTTCCATTGGTGTTGATTGTTGATTCAGGATGATTGAATCTATAATTTAAGCCCCTTTTATTTATTTTTGAAGTATAATGGGTTTGTTGTTTATACAAAATATTAGGTGATAGGGATTTGGTTTTCTAGAAACTTTGAAGGGAAGCTTACTGAAATACAGTCTCTTATAAACTAGACTCTAGTGTAAATGTTTCAAAGGCTAGTATGTATACGAAGTGTTTTAAATACACTCTAAATTTGTAAATACTCATGGAAAGCCATAAGTCTAAAATAAAACTAAAAGAATGGAAGTTTGCAAACAGCATAATATAAAAGCTGAATGCAAGATTTCTTGTAAAGTCAAATGAGAAAATGGGCAGCCTGCAGTAATTGGACTGTTCAAACTCATCCCTAGAAGAAAGGTGAAGTTGGATTGTTCTATTAACTCAATGCAACTCATCTTTTTATCCCTGACTGCTGATTCCGTGAGCATTGATAATTTAAGCTTTGAGTCTAGCAAGACAAAATCCTGGACAACTTCAACCTCTTCTCCATGTATCAGGATGTTACATTTTGGTCACGTTGTGAGGAGTGATCTTCCATATATTTTTGAATTGTAGACTGATACTGAGGGCTGCAATCCTTGCCGTTCAGCAGCAGGTTCTTCGAGTTCTCCGCACCCTCAGCAAGCAAGAACCTGTCATCTGCATTTCACAGGTTCCTAATGCCTCAGTTGTCTTCATATGATCCTTAATTATGGTTCTTTATGTAGCTCTCTAGAATCTAAAGTCCACTGCACTAGATACATAGAACCCATGGACAAAATTCATGATTAAATGGTTTTTATTCAAGTTAATAGATTGTAATGCCTGCGAAAATGCTCAGGGGGGGGATTATTGATCAGGATAAGCTATAAAGTTCTTAACATATCTGCCAATAAATTCCAAGAGCTACATAGTACTCTCCTGTAGCCCTGTACTGAAAGGCATTTTGATCCAGCTTCGTTGATTACAAACCCAGCTTCCTGATTTAAGTTCCCAGAGGCACCCCAGTCTGTAAGGCGGCACCCTATACTAAAAAAAATACAAAACAAAAATCATTCAGTTTAATAGCCCTGTGGGTTGGGACGTCTACAACTCTTTTCCACGTGTTGGCTCCCGGTTCTGCTGCTGTACCTTTAATGCTATAATTGTCTTCTGGACCCAGGTGGTTCACTCAATCTTAGGGCTGGAGGATGCACTCTAGTCCACACTAGGGGTCTTGGGTCCAGAGGATGTAGTTCACTCTTGGTTCTTGCTTGTATTGAGATCCCTCCTCCTGCTCCTCAGAGGGATAATTCTATATTCAGCAGGGTAGAATTCCAGTAAAATTCTGGTCACATTACTCACAGGTGGCTTGGTATCTACCTTTACTCCCTGAGCAGACTCACATAGGTAAAGGTCATTTGGAGGAAGTTAAACATTTTGACTAGAAAAGTAACATTAGGGCTGAGCCCCAGTGGCATAGTGGTTGAGTGCGGGACTGCAGCCCACTGGGTTGGCGGTTCAAATCCAGCAGCAGCTCTGCAGGAGCAAGGGTGGACCTCCCACTACCACCAGAGGGAAGTGTTGCCCCCCCAAAAAAAAAAAGAAAAGAAAAGAAATGTTAAGTGATTCATTGGTCCTGAATTTCTGTTTCTCAGCTATTCTTCAGTTCTACTTCTTTGTCTAAATGTTTGTAGACATAAATGCTCTTCTCCTCATTTTATTATTTGCTTATACATTTCTCTACCCACTATCTCCTTCTGCTTTTACTCTCGTTTCCTTGCTAAGTGTATTTCTAGTATAACTATTAAGTGTTATTAACATTCTTAAAATGTTATTTTTCCATTATTTTTTTCTATCTAAAAGCCCCTAATTATTACTACTATTGCCAATAGCTGACTCACTCTCCCCTCTCTCCACCAATTTCCCCATTTCCCTTTTATTTAATTTCCCAACTTATGGTTTCCAGTTCTAATTAGACCTTCCCCCATTATCTAAAAGAGTAAGCTATCTCTATACAATCCAGCAGCGAACATTGAAACAGCAGTCAAATGAAGAACACCACCACCATCACCTCAAATTGAGTAAATAAGAACCCATCAGCTTAAAATTACCCAAGTCCAATGGAGTACTCTGGAAAATAAGTGTTGGAACTACCAGAAATATAATCGATCATACATGGTGTTTAGTTTCCTTCAAGACATAATGTGTAACACTCATTAGAAAAAGGGAAGCTATTGAAAAGCTGAATTCCTTACACCAAAAAGGAATCCCCAAAGATAAGTAAAGAGATAACAGAATTAGTCAGCACTGTAAAAGGCTAGTGAAATGAAATGGAAAGAAAGGAAAATTCAATCTGTGAACATAAAGACAATCTTTCTATCACCAACTAGAGAGAAACAATCCACCACAAATTGAAGGAACCCAAGGAAAGCTGATGAGTGAGCTTTAAGCCAACAATCAACTCCTCTCAAGAAAAACAACCTGTAGCACAAAGGTGCTCCAGGGATCCTGGAGTAAGAAGAAACCAAAAAAAAATCTACCCCCAAAAATGATGAGAAGTCCTGAATGAAAATTTCCCCAACATCACTATAGTTTATCACTTTCCCCAGATTTGTATTATCCCCCAACCTCCCAAAAGGAAAAAATTCAAATTCTCTTAATAAATGTGGTTCTTTGATCCAGCCTTGTATATTAACTATGAGCTTAAATCTTTGTAAAAATAAAAAAAAACAAATAAGCCACCACCAAATGGGATTCAAAAGAAAGAATGAATAGTAGCGAGAATATATATATTTTACATTTAGAATTTAAACTGTAAAATGTCATTTAAATATAAATAAGACTTACTTATAAGTGTTACTACAAAATAATATAAATATTAAATTTAAAATGTCAAAATTTGAAGGACTTACTTCTCAATCTATCCTCTAGCTACTAGACACTGAAGGTAGTGTGTCCATCTCTCCAATACTTTCTGAGCAATTTAGAGGTGTTGTGGGGAGGATCCAAGCAAGTCAGGGTGTCGTGTAGCAACAATGAAACATACAACTTTCCTCTGGTTCTTAAATGCTCTCAACCCCCCTGCCGCCTTTCATGATCCCAATTCTACTTCACAAATCATACTGGATTGGAGAATGTACACTGATACAGATAGGAGCTGAAAACACACTGAATCCAGACCAGATGAGCCACTCAGGACCAGCAGTGAGAGTGACAATACTGGGATAGTGGAATAGAAAGGGAAATCTGATTGCAAAGATATACATATAACCTCCTCTCTGGGGGATGGATAACAGAGAAGTGGGTAAATGGAGATGTGGATGTGTAAGATATGACAAAATAATAATTTATAAATTATCAAAGTTTCATTGGGAAAGGGATAGCAAGGAGAAAGGAAAAATGAGGATCAGATACCAGGACTCAAGTATAAAGCCAATGTTTTGAGAATGATGAGGGAAACAAATGTACAAAAGTGACTGACATAATGGATGTGTGTGTTGATTGTGAAAAGAGATGTGAGTCCCCAATAAAATTATTTAATTAAAAAATAAATGAGCATATAAATAATGAATATCATAACAAAGCAATAAAATAAATATACATTTACATGTAGAATTGAGAAAATAAATAACTTAACAGTAATTTAATTATCTATATTCAGTTCAAAAATTAGTAATTAAAAGCTTAGTTCAACAGTAAACTGACCCATCAAAAAAGAGAATTGTTAACTCAAGATCTGAAGTCCTAACCTAGCATTCAGCAGATCCTTGAACTGTAAGCTGTTAGATCCAGGGGAAGATGGAAAACATGAGAGACAGTGAAGAAAAGATAACACGTTTCCAATGTTCTCTAGGTGGAAAAAATAAGAATGAAATAGAGACACGATTGAACAGGTAAGAAATCTGTTCCAGCTTATAATATAAATAACTTGATTCCGAATTAAGAAAACATCCTAAGAAGAATATACAGGATAACATTTGCACCTGAGTTTATCATGCTGAATTTTTAAGTTATATGAAAAATACATATAATTTAATAATATTAAATTATTTATTTATTTTAATATGTTATTTATTTTAAAATGAAAATATTGTTTTGGAACCATTATGTTCATAGTTGCTATAGTTCAGTAGAGATTTCTTCTATAGTCAGCAAAGAGGTTATTCTTGGAACACGGTCATGCCATTCATATTCTGCATGGGCTAATTTCAGGCTATTTTGACAGAAGTCAGGGGCATAATCACCGGTTATTTTTGTTAAGTGCCATCCACATTGGTTCAGACTCATTGTCAGTCCTGTGAACAGCAGAATAAAATCCTGTCCAACCCCACACCATTACCACCTTTGAAAAAAATATTGTTTCACAGCTCAATCACTACTTTGAAAATAATTTGAAAGTGTATCAGTGCTATGAGTAATAATACTGTTTTTAATGAATGGAGTATGGAAGAAGCTTAAAAGATGAAAGGAGAAATAATATCGCATGGTTCTCTATTGAGGGAGACAATTGTGATTGGCCAAAAAACATTGTGAAATTCAACTCCTTATACAGTCCTTAGAGAAGAGAACAGAGAATTCTCCCAAAGCGCACAAACTTCTGTAACAAACATCCTGGTATCTCATGGGTATAATTCAAAGAAAAACATTATTTATATCCCAAGTGTCAATACAGTGGGTTAATAGGACCCGCAGTATTGATGCAAGCAGAAATGTACAGACCCAGGTTTATTCCATCTGTAATTCTACAACACGCTTTTCCCCCAGATGAGAAGGGCAGAGAGTAACAGTGCTTTATATACCACAGCTACAAATGGCCTGTAGGACTCCTGTGTATATTCCACTATCTACCGTGTTGTTCTAAGGTCAACCAATTTGGGGAAATAGCATTGTCTTTTACCACTTCCTAGTATTCACATATATGCTAAAATGCTGTCCTGGCTACCATACCAAACTATAATCCACGTATCCCAGCTAAGCAACACGTGGTCTCCTTGGACTCATCTGTTGACAGGTGTGAGCCTTAGGCTGCTTTTCCTCCATAGGTGAACATGGTGGTATGCTGAGGGTTAACCACCAGAGTGATCAGCAAGGTGCCCCTGAACGTAGGAATAGGAGGCCAGCCAAAATAGAGAAAGCGGATACAGTGGCAAGCTAAGTCAGAGGCGGCTCTAAGAGAAGAAATTCAATCCTGAGAATATTACCTAGGAAGACAAGTGGGATCCCTAGAAAGCTGGTGTCATCTAACTCAAGTGCTTTAATATCTTCTTGATCTATATCGTTAGCTTTTCAGTAGAGAGAGTAATTTCTCCTTTTAGGATACTTATTTTAGAGGCATTT
The DNA here is from genome assembly GCA_004026705.1 of Nesogale talazaci. Taxonomy (NCBI): domain Eukaryota; kingdom Metazoa; phylum Chordata; class Mammalia; order Afrosoricida; family Tenrecidae; genus Nesogale; species Nesogale talazaci. The sequence goes on along the minus strand of PVJH01005386.1, from coordinate 47,859 downwards.
TGTTTCCTCAGACTACCCATAGCTAAATTTTGGGTTGTAGCCATCCAAGTGATATAGAAAGTGACAGATTACTAACAATTTCATGTAAACCCAATGCCATATATAAAATTCCCCCCCGTGGATTTATATGGAAGAAATTGTCTACAGTCGTTCAGCTATGTAGGTTTTTAAGACAAGAATGTTTAGACTGCCGTGATTATTAGCTAGTTTTAAATTGGTCAGTAGGTGAAAAATGGACCATTACAATTTATGCAATATTCTCAGTAGATATTTGTAGTTGTGACATCCATGAATAAGCACTTTACAGTAGAAAATAAATCAAATCCGGAAATTCTCAGAAAGCACCAAGTTAGAAATTCAGACAAGCTGGTGTCTCAGAAAATACTCTTGTTCTATTCTATAACCAACTTTAATATGAAATATAAAAATTATATAACTTTAAATGAGGTGAAGTACAGATTGGTGACCCAAAGCCCAGCTTAGGTAAAGGGACATCCCCTTAGAGAAGGATGGGTAGGGAGGACACGAGCCCATCAGGGTGCAGTGTAGCAATGATGAAATATACAACTTCGCTCTAGCTTTCAATGCTTCATCTCCCCCACTATCATGATCCCAGTTCTTTATTATAAATCCACCTGGACCAGAGGATGTACATTGTACAGATAGGAGTCATAAACTAGGGAATTCAGGACAGATGATCCCTTCAGGACCAGTAGTTAGAGTGGCGATACCAGGAGGGTGGAGGGAAATTGTGGTAGAAAGTGGGAATCAATTATAGGGTTCTACATAACATTCCTCCCTGGGGTATGAACAACAGGGAAGTGGATGAAAGAAGACATTGGACAGTATTAGCTATGACAAAATAACAATTTATAAATTATCAAGGGTTCATGAGGGAGCAGGGAGTGGAGAGGGAGGAGGGAAATGAAGAGCTGTTACCAAGGGCTTAAGTAGAAAGCAAATATTTTGAGAATGATCATGGCAACAAATGTACAAATGTGTGTGACATCCAATGGATGGATGGATAGATTGTGATAAGAATTGTGTGAGCCCCCAATAAAATTATTAAATAAAAATATATATTAAGCTTGAGAATCAGTGTTATTCAGCTTAACAATTTTAGAGAGATTTCTTCTCCTGACCATCAGTTCTACATTTAAAATGCAAAATTAAGTGATTTGTATTCTGAAGGAATTGGAAATTTCCAGCCATCTTTTTATTAACAGATGAATATTTTAAGAATACCTGTTCTGCTGCTTATTAAGTGGGTCAGCTACTCATGAAAGGCAGAGAGAAGGCTGCCCTGAGCACAGAGATGATGAGTGCAAATGGAATCATCATGTGTATGACTTGTTCCACTTAAATGGCTTATTAGGAACATGGCTTGGGGCAACCAAAACGATGGCGAGAGCTTTCTCCATGACCTGAGCACAAATGTAGCCCTGGCACACAGGGGTAACTAAGAAAATGGCACAGATTACTTTACAAATGGTTGTATGGGACAAGGAAATCGATACACAATATGTTTAAAAGATAGTATGTGTCTGACAGAGGGTATAAATACATGAATCATTTTTAAAATAACAAATTGTATAATAAGTATCAACACTAACTGTTTAGGTTAGTGGGTGAAGAGAAAGATTATCTCAGAAGCAAGAGAATGTTTTCAAGGAAATAAATTTGAGGCAGGTCTTTGAAACTATCTGTGCCCTTTAGGTATTTTATTATCTCACATATGTAAAACCAAAGTTGAGAATTCACAGAGGTGGCCTGTATGAGAGATAGGGTGAGTATTTGTGTAATGTATGCATGGAGGAAGTGATATGAATTGGAGGTAGAAGGTCGATTTTGTATCATATTACAAAGAGTCTTGCATGTTTTGAGGGTAATTTATACCTAGAAAGAAATGAAGTCTGGGCTGAGCACCAGTGGCATAGTGGCTGAGTGGAGGACTGTGGCCCACAGGGTTGGTGGTTGATTTCCAGCAGCCGCTCTCCAGGAGCAAGGCTGGACCTCCTACTTCCATCAGGGGGCAGTGATGCCCACACACAAAAAAGAAGTGAAGTCTCAATAGATGTCTTCTTAGTTCATTTGTTTTTGATCCAAGAAGACCACTGATTTTCATTTAAAAGTGCTTTTAAAAATAACACAGCCACTGAATCAATCAATCTAAAGAGAATGTGTATATGGACATGAGTTAGAAGTCTTTTGCAAAAATGTCAATCAAGCGTATGTGTGATGGATATTTAAGAAACATTTCTGACTTAGACAATTGAATATTAGGATGTGAAATAGAGAGGGTTTTTTAAGTCTAGTGTCCATTGCATAGTAGTTGTCAGCTAAATGAAGAAAACTCGCCTGGCAAAATTGAGTGGAAAGTTGTAAAAATTAAAATAAAATTGTATCAACATCTTATTTACAATTAACAAACTAAATCATTAATCATTATTCTTCAGAATAGTAAGTAGGAATAGCTCTTAGGTGGTATCTTCTTCTCCAGTTTGTGTGCAAAGCAGAGTTCAAGAGTCTGCCTCGTTTCCTGTCAGGAGAAATGTCATCAGCTCCCACTCCCAGCAATCCTATGATTAACAGAAGCAAACTCTGCCTCATCTTAACCATTGTTCCACTGGAGCCCAACACTGCAGTCATTGTCACACTTCATGTCGTTGAGGGTCTTGGGGGTCTTTTTTTTTGTTTTTGCTGCTCTTCTATTTTAGCAAATCTTTTTTTCCCAGGGACTGGTGCTTCGGATAACATGTCTAAAGTACAATGAGCTAAGGAGTATTCTGGCCCTATTTTTTATCCAGGTAGATTTGTTTGTTCCACTGTCAGTCCATGCTACTTTTGATAAGCTTCACCAACACCATAGTGACATACACTGATTCATCTTCAGTCTTCCTTGTCAAATGCCCATCTTTTCCAAACATCTTTTCCACTCACTGCCATTGAGTAGCTGTAGATTCATAGTGACCTATTAGGACTGAGTAGAACTGCACAGGTGGGTCTCTGAGATTGTAACACTTTATGGGCATAGACAGTGTCTCAGAGCATCTGGTGGCCTTGAACTGCTGATCTTGAGGTTAGCAGCTCAAGGACTGTTGCTTAAATCAAATGCCCCATGGTTCTTCAAATGACACCCTTCCACTCCAACACTTTAAAGATGTCTAGAGAGGCCCTGTGCCACAGATTAGCCCAAACACATGGAGAAAATACGCTGTACATGAATGCATAGTTTGTAGATGATCACCATGTTTTAAATGATAAACTGAAAATGTAGTCAGTTGTAAATCATTTGTTAAGGATGGGTGGTGGCAAAACCAGAGTTAGCAATTATATGTGCAGATTCATAAGTCATATTTTCTCTCAGTACGTTATTTAAAGCTGAGTGAAAGAAAAATGATAAATATCAGCCTAGGACCAACATTACTTTTCTTAAAAGAAAGCATTTCACATTCTTATAGTCCATAAACGTGTTTTACTGTTTACATGATTTTTTCTCTTTTTCTTTTTTCCTAACCTTAACCCTCTCTTTCTCTTTTTTCCTAACCTTAATCCTAACCCTAACTGTTTACATAATTTTACATAGTTTGACAACATGAGTCATAGAAACCAAAAAAACACACTCACTGTTATTCAGTGGAAGCCAACTCTCAGTGATGCTATAGTCCAGGGTGAACCTGCCTACATTTCTGAGCCTGTGACTCTCGCACGAGTAGAAAACACTCTCCTCTCCCACAGAGGTGGTTTCCAAATAGCCCAGCACAAAACCACTGTGCCACCGTAGCTCCGATGACTTAGAGCAGCCGGCCTGAATTTTAATCTAGATTTATGTATCACTCAACCGACCCTCCATAACTGCTTTCCCTTAACAGTAGGCTAAGTATTGAGACTGTAACTGCGTATACGCCAAGACAGAAGTGGTTCCTCTCCAGTGGCATGTCCTCTTGTGATGAAAACAAAAACCAAGTAAATATGTACAGGAGCAAAATAAGTGTTTTAAATAGAATAAATAGAGTTTAAGCATTTGTAGTACATGGAATAGGGAGATCATGTTTAAGAACGCAAAAAATAAAGTGAAAGCTTAGCTTAATTACAGGTTAGATTATAAAAAATTGTTTTCCCAGATGGATAAAACTGTGAAAATTTGCACAGATTTTATACTAGTGGGAAGTAGGAAGGATATAAGTTACTGCAACTTTTCACAGGAAGCAATCAGAAGAGCAGGAGAGGCTTCCACTCAACTGGTAATAACCTCCTGTAGAGACTCTCCTATTTTCGAAAATAGAGATAATGAGCCACTCTTAGTGTTATCATTTTCATATACATTTTCCTAATATTAAATAATAAAATAATAATGTGGTAATATTTTGGTGGTCCCCAATTACAGTATAATTATATATGTGTGTGAATTTTATGATATTTCTATTTTCTGTTTGATTTTTCTGTATTTTTTATTTTATACATGTTCCCCAGGATAGTCCACTGGTCTTACAGTCTGACAGAAATGTAACAGTGAATGCAAGAAATCACATGGGGCAGTTAACTGGACAGCTGACAGTAGGTGAGTGTTTGGGGGTAAAGATTGCTCGTGTCTTTTTAAAAAAATTCTGTGGGTGCTTAAATTGGTAAAATTAAAAGTATGTTATTTACCTAATATAGAGATCTATAATCATTTTAGGTAGCCAAGTGTCTTGCTCATAAGTTTATGTTTCAAAACTAGATTTAGTTTACTCTGTATGATGATTCTTCTGTTCAAAAGGGAGCCGCAATGGCATAATAGTGACAAGTTGCACTGGTAGTCACAAGGCCACCAGTTCAAAACCACCAACCACATCATGGGTGAAAGATGATGGTTTCTAAGCCTCTAACAGTGCAGACAGTCTTGGAAACCCACAGGGACAGTTTTACTCTGTCCTGCAGGGTTTCCATGAATCAGAATTGACTGAATGGCAGTGAATTTTTTGTTTAATTTTTTTAGTATCTCTTCAATGTGTTATCATGAGAGCAGGTAAAAAAATCACTATTTGCCCAACAAATATGTCCTCAATATATGCTGAATTATACTAATTAGACAAACATTTCATATTGCATATAATGTGATATAAATAAATGTATTAACACAGCCACAATTATCCCATCAAATTAAAAGACTTTTTTACTTTTTTACTTGTTTTACAATTTTAATAAGAAAGACAAGTCAAAGATCCATTGCAATCTAAATGCAAATTTATGTTTCAAATACTTCTTATTAAATAAAACAAATATGTAGCGCTTCAGTATGTAATTAATAAACTTAAATATAATGCTCTTTTTATGTTGTTAGTAAATGAACCATTTTTGGCATATATTCTTTGCTTTAGAGAAGCCAAGATAATTGTAATTATGTTTAAGGTAAAATACTTTCTAAAAATAAGACCACATTTTATTTGTGATAATCATATATTATTTAGCAAACAAAGGAAATTCAAGCAATTAATAGGAAATTCCCCTTATCTTTGCATTTACTTTTTCATAATACTTTGAACCCATCTCATATTTTCTTACATAATAAAATCTGATAGTTCATCAGATACCTATGAATTGAAGGTAACTATATTGCAAATTAATTAAAATTAGAGAAATGAATATTCCTGTGGACACGGAAGCCTCAGGTTGTAGAATGATTATGCTCCTTTAACTATCATTATGTTGGAACTACTTGTATACATCCAAACTGATACCTTCCTTAAAATTAAGAACGTGACCAACCCAGGGATAATGGAACAAGTGACACAAAATCAGGGACAAGCTGGATATAAGAGGCCTGATAAGAACTGATCAAGTGTATGGTAACAGAGAGAAAATGCGGAAACCCCAATGGAGGCTGAGCATGATAGTAGGACATGAGGAATGTAAAAGAAAATAGAGGAAAGAATTGGGGGGTAAAGAGTTTATATAGAGGCCTAAATATGGGCATGTATAGAGGTGAATATATTTATATATGTTGATACGGAAATAGATCTACAGCAGATGGACATTGGACCTTGACTCAAGAACTTTCTTAATGCAAGAACACATTTTTCTATTAAATTGGCATTCCATGATGTTCACTGTCCCAGCACGATCACTGAAGACAAATGTGTGTATAAGCAAAAGTGGTGAAAAAGCTGATGGTATTTGGCTATCAAAAGATGTAGCATTTGGGGTCTTAAAGGCTTGAAAGTAAACAAGCGGCCATCTAGCTCAGAAGCAACAAAGCCAACATGGAAGAAGCACACCAACTTGTGTGACTACGCGGTGTCAAAGGGATAAGTTATCAGGCTTCAAAGAACTAAAAATCATATCATTGCATGCCACACCTTCCTGATATGGTCACTGATAACAAATGTGGTGAAGTAAGCTAATTGTGCCTGGCTATCAAAAGCACATCAGTCTGTGTGACCAGAAGGTGTCAAAAGGATCAATTAACAGGCATCAAAAAAACTAAAAATTATATCATTATAAATGAGGGGGAATACAGATTAGGGACCCAAAGTCAATCAGTATGTGAAGCAACATCCCTTTACAGAGGGGTCACAGGGATCAGACAAGCCAGTCAAGGTACTGTGTTGCAACAATGAAATATTCACCTTTCCTCTAGTTCTTAAATGCTTACTCTCACCCACTATCATGATCCCAATTCTACCTTACAAATCCAGCTAGACCAGGGCATGTACACTGGTACAGACAGGAGCCAGGAACATGGGGAATTCAGGACAGTTGACCACCCCAGGACCAGTGGAGAGAGTGGTGATACCAGGAAGATGAAGCGAAGGTGAAGTAGAAAGGGGGAACCAACTGCAAGAATCTACATTTAACTTCCCCCTGGCGTATGGACAACAGAAAAGTGGGTGAAGAGACACATCACATAGCATATGATATGACAAAAGAATGATAATTTGTCAATTATTAAGGGTTCATGGGGAAGGGTGATGGAGAGGAAGGGGAAATATCAGAAGCTGATACCAGGGCCTAAATGGAAGGAGGATGTTTCAAGAATGATGATGACAACAAATGAGCAAACATGGACTGCATACAATCAATGTATGTATTGATAATGCTTAGAGTTGGATGAGCCCCCAATAAAATGATTGAAAAAATTAAATAAACAAAGAAATAAAATTAAGAACTTAGAATTTCCATTTGCACTTTCTGGACACAAAAAGATCCACTTAGTAGAAATTTCACAGTGTAAATTGAACATGCAAGGATAATATTTCAAAGACATTGTCAAACACAATGGCTACCCAACTCATGTATGCACAACAGAGCAGTCATCTGATAATGGGAATGTGTTTAAATACTGTTTGCAATTTACTGCATGTTTTTCTGTGGGCATACATCAATAGTAAGGGTAACATGTTTCTGTTTTAAATCACCCTCCCAAACTAATTGTAATATAGTATTTATACCTTCTAACTGTGGAAAATTAGAGAGGAAGCTAGAGATTTTGCCAACTTTTTTTTCATTTTATTTTTCCTTTTTAGAATCTTCCAAAGCTTTTTCTTCCTCTTCCTACCTCTTTCAATTTTTATCATAAGTTAGGTGAGGATTTACCTATCACCTTATTTTGAATGCAAATCACTAAATTAATGGTGTAGCAGGTTATTTCCAAGGATGAGAATGCACTTATTCCAGTGAAGCTTACCCTGAAAGCATTCCAATGTCCTGGTCTTCTTGACATGTTGCTAGTGTCATTTATCTTGTCACTGTTGTGTATCTTTTCACTAAATCTAGAGTAACAAGAGAAGACATACATAACGAGGATGGAGGGGAGACACTAATTAGTATATAACTGCACTCTAAAAAACTCATTCATCACTCCATGATTCCTTTCTCTCTTCTATAAAATAGAGAAAATGAAATTTACAGTTATTATTAGAGTTAAGGCAATTTTGGCATTTTCAAATTTCAAAGAAATATATGTGAATTACTTTTGTAGAAATATGGTCCAAAACACATCACCAAAAGTTTCCAGATGTGATTAAAAAATATTTGGAATTATGGCATGATGATGTTACTTTTGTGTAGAATTTAAAGAGATAGGGTGAATTCCATGTGTAAACTAAGAGCTTTCATACTGATCTCTAAGTTGATTTATAAAATAATTTTGTTTTAATTTTTAAATAATTTTACTTGTAAAATACTGTCTTAGCATCTGTTATTCTTGGAGATATGATCAGTCGTGTAGAATATGTACTAGCTTTGTAATATTTTACAGTAGACTATTGTGCAATATGAGAAAATATATTCAATTTTTCATCATTTTCTAAATTAAATACTTCTAATTTCTATTTCCCAATCTATGAATTACTATGAGGAATTTTAATTAATTTTACCACTGTGACATACTGAATTCTTCTGTAGATAGCAAGAAGAGTCTAATGTGAAAGAAAAATCTCTCTTATGAATAGTTATTACTATCATTTTTTGGAACAAAAATCAATAAATAAATATTTTACCCTTCCCTACTAATAATTTATAAAACTAACTTCTTATAAATTTACTTAACAGGAATCTGTCTATTCTAGGGACAAACAGACCCAGTAAGTTAATTCTAAATCTGGAATTCTAGGAATATCATTTTAGGAATATTAACTTAAACATAATCAAAATTAAATCTAAATAAATTTTAACTGGAGTGTAAAAAATTAAATTCAATGCATAGTATTGTATACTTACAAGTTTAAACTTTATATTAAATGTAAACAAATAACAGAATCCAATTATGAAATCTAAAATTCTAATTTTTCATAACTTTTGTAACATCATGAAAGATCAATGTGCTCAGGGGTTTTCCTCTAAAACTGAAAAAGAGGAGTAAAAGTATGTTTGGTAAACGATTAAGGACACAAGAGTCTTTAATATCTTTTTTTAACAAGTCTCACATTCATTCTTCAGGTCAAAATAACTTTCTTCTAGCTGTCATTGCTATGCTTGTCAGCAGAACGAATCAATATTTATACATATTTATAATTTGTATAGCCAAAAATAAAGGAACCTAAAAGCAAACTCTTGGCTTCAAGTGGATTCAGGCTTCCAGCAAGCTTTTAGAGCAGGGTACACCTGCCCCTAGCACTTCTAAGTCTGTAATTCATACGGACGCTGATTGCCACACTTTTCTCCCATGAAGCATCGAGAAACTTGGGCCAGCTAACCAATCTGACTTACATCTGACTTTAACTGTCTCTCTTTCTTTCTGTCTCTGTGTCTCAATTCAATGACAATTCCATCAAATTTATGGATAAAGCATATGAATTATGTACTCTCAACTCGCATGATGAAAGGAGCTCTGGTGATGCAGTAAAGTATTGGGCTTCTAACAAAGGGCTGGCAACCTGAATCAACGAGCCACTCTGAAGCAATCTGCTTCTATAAAGAATTACATTCCAGAAAACTCTATGGAAGAGTTCTTGCTATTTTTGTTGTTAGGTGCCATCGAGATATTCCAATCTGCAGTGATACCATGCAAAACAGAAGGAAGCACTGCCAGGGTGCGAGACCATCATCACAATTGTTCCTGTGCTTATTTATGCCTAACGTTGCAGCCGCTGTGCTTCTCCATTCTATTGAGAGTCTTCTTTATTGTGGCCCCTCGCCTGTGCTAAACATAATGTCCTTCTCCAGAGAGAGTCTCTCCTGAAAACATTTCCACAAGATGTAAGGCACAGTCTTACCTCTAAGGAACTCTGGCTGTAGTACTACCATGAGAGATTGTTTGTCCTAATTGCAGTCTGTATTACTTTAATAGTCTTCACCAGCATTACAATTCAGATGCCTTGATTCTTTTGGGGCTTCTTTAGTCAGTATGGAACTTCCACATGCATGTGAGGCAATTGAAAGTACCGTGGCTGAGTCAGCCACACCTTAGTCCTCAAAGTCACATTCTTGCTTTTCAATGCTCGGTGGGAATCTTGCGCAACAGATTTACTCAGTGCACGTCACCTTGTGACTGCTGTTTCCATGAACATTGACTATAGATCCAAGGAAGTAAAAATCTTTGAAATTTTTCATTATTTATCTATTTTTCATGATGCTACCTATTGGTTCAGTTGTGAGGATCAGAGGCACTGTTACCTTGAATTGTAATCCACACTGAAAGCTGCAGTCTTCGCTCTTCATCAACCCATGCTTTTAGACCTTCTACTTTAAGCAAACAACGTTGTATTATCTGTATGTCACAGGTTGTCAATAAGCATCCCTTCAATCATGATGCTGCATTCTTCTTCTTATCATCCAGCTTCTCTGATGATTTGTCCAGCAAACAAAGTGAATAAGTATGTTGAGAGGATACAACCCAGACAGACACCTTTCCTGCTTGTAAACCATGCAGTGTTTTGTTTTTTCTCTCAAGCACGGCATCTTCGTGGTTTCTGTTCAAGTTCAGCTTTCTGGAGTTCCCATTCTTCTCAAGGTTATCCAGTTCTACTCCATCCTAACGTGTGCCTGACTCAAGCCATGGTGTTTCACTCTTATTTGGGATGGACTTAGTGAGTTTACTTTGGATTTTATGGAGGTCTTTTTGTTATTTTAGAGGAGTCCTAGAGGTGTAGTGATTACTAATGGGAATGCAAACTACAAGATCAGTAAAACCCCTAAGTCAGTGTAAGGGTGAAGAAAAGAAGTATCTGCTCTTCTTAAGAGTTATAGTTGGGAAAAAAAAGAGACTTAAAGTCAGGCAGAGCCACAGTGGCGTAAGTGGTTGAGTACGGGACTGCGGCCCGCGGGCTTGGCGGTTCAAATCCAGCAGCGGCTGTCAGGAGCAGCACTGGGTAGCTCCCACAACCATCAGAGGGCAGTGATGCCCCCCAAAAAAATTTGGAATGTCAGAACTCTGAAAGGTTTACTTCTTTGAGTAAACCTTAAACCAATGAGCTATCATATGCCATCATAATTCTTCTTGTTCAATGCTCAATGAATTTGAGAATATGAATTAGTGAATGAATTAATTCTGAGGAACAGTTAGTGCTTATTGTCAGAATAAGTTACTCATTTTTGATATTCTCATTTCCATTTATCAAAAATCAGTGACATATCCAAATTATATAAAAACCTTAATTACAGCTCATAACTTCTCATTCTGTTCTGGTGTGCCTCAGCAATTCCTCAATGTCTATAGTCATGAACGGCTGCTTTAAATAAAGTTCGCTACATGGCAATGAGAAAGCACCTACTTTAAAATCACTTAAAGAGTGGACAGAGCCCCGGTGGCATAGTGCTTGTGCGCAGGACCGTGGCCCAATGGGATGGAGGTTCAATTCCGGCTCCCAGGAGTGGGCCTCCTACTCCCACCACCTGAGGGCAGTGATGCCTAAAAAAAAAAAAAATCACTTAAACAAAGTGCTATTTCTAACTAGTACTAATTTTTATTTGATATTTCCCTTTTGGAGGACTAAATACCTATGACAAAAGTTGTAGGCAGTCGCTTCAGCCAGAACTGTTGCAGGTTTCATCTGAGAGGCGAGATGCTTGCCTTCTTTCACAGTAGGGCTCCTGAGGGAGTCAAAGCCAGGTCGGTGGACCTATGCGCTGAGTGTACTGCAACAGAGGCATCAGTGTGGTTACAAACCTACAATTTAGATATTTCTTTAATTTCAGTGGAAACCCCATTTGATAGGACCGATCAGAAGAAACTAAATTTTAAGCTTCTCTGTGTGTCCCAGGGTGGCGTGCAGAGGTAAGTGTTGGTGGACTGTTCAAAATCACCCAGAGGCACCTGGTAAAACAAACCTAGCAGTCTGCTGCCAAAGGATCAGACATAGCCTTGCAAGCAGGATGCAGATTGCCTCGGCACCTAGGGGAATCACCCTCATCCAAATGCAACTCCAAAGTGGTTAATAGCAGCAAGCACTGTGAGGACTCTCTGAGGAAAAACATCTTACTTGTTTTCATGAATAGTTACAGGGAATAAAATGCACTAACTATATGACCAACTTCATGAATTACTTGTTTTCAAAAATATATTACAGTGAAAGGATAAGAGGAATATTTTTCAATGAGAAACAGTAAATATTTTTGTCTGTATGAATGCCATCTATACCCTAAGATGTGAGTGACTAATCCAAGAGTGCCTTTATTTTATTTTATGGTAGTAAAGCCTAAAGATAATATGATAACAATAGCATGATACCAAAATATTATTATATCATATAGGATATCCTACTGAGAAAGCAAAGAGTTCTTCCAACTTGAAGCAAATAAGATGCTTAATACAAAAACAATTGTGACTTATTTTGAAAAAGTCTATAACTGTGGTGGAGAAATGATTGATTTTCTCCAGGACTTTGTCTTGCATGTAGCCACAATCAATGCTCATGGAAGCAGCCGAGAGGTCAAATCATGCTTTGAATCGAGCAATAATACTCCACAAGAACTCTTGAGAGTGTTGAATAGCAAGAACTTTACTTTGAGGACTGAGGTAACCTTGCCCCAAGACATAATATTTGCAGTTGCCTCATATGCATGTAAAAATTGGACATTGAATAAGGAAGACTAAAAAATAAATGATGCATGTACATTTTGATGCTGGTGAAAACCATAAAAAATATCCTGAACTGCCAAAAGAATATAAACTATCTTGAAAGAATCACATCCATGATACAAAGCTGGCAAGACTCACTGTCATTTGCTTTGGACATGTTATCAGAAGAGATCAATCTTTGAAAAGAACATCATGTTTGGTAAGTAGAGGGGAAGTAAAAAGGAGGAACACTTTCTAAAAGCTGGATTGAGGGCAGAGCCCTCATGGCATAGTGGTTGAGTGCGGCACTGCGGCCCACAGGCTTGGAGGTTCAAATCCAGCAGCGGCTCTCCAGGAGCAAGGCTGGGTAGCTTCCACAACCACCAGAGGGCATTGATGCCCCCCGAAAAAAACTGGATTGATACAGTGACTGCAACAATAAGCTCAAGCATAGGAACAATCGTCAGAATGACGCAGGACCAGGTGACGCTACATGCTGTTGGACACAGGGATTCTTCGAGTTGGAACTGACTCAATGGCATCGAACTACAACAATCACAACTGTGGTATCAATTCATCACCTGGTGAATGTTGTGTGTGCTAAGTAGATGCTAGTGATAAGCAACAGAATTTCACTTTCTGATCCATGAACTCCATCAATCATGTTGGAATGGTGTTCATGGTTCTTTCCAGGTTGCATCTCAAAATGAGAAATGACTTCTCATTTTTAGAGATGGAAACTACATGAGGAATCTCCTGGTCTAAGCAGTTCTCCAGTATATACTAGTCATGGCAAAATGAAACCCAATTTGAGTTTTTGAAGTCTTAACCTTACCTTTGAGGTACACACTTTTCTTCTCAAATTTAAAATTAAGAGGGCAAGTATTCATGGCTAAACTAGTCTTTCTGTTATATTTTTCAAGATAATTGTGCTTACCAATTCTTTTCAAAATGAAGTTTAATCTAGGAAATCATTCCAAAATTCCCATCAGCTTATTTTTGTCCATACTAAACCTCAGGGTGTTTTATCCCCAAATGAAAAGAGAAAATGTAGGAAGTTTTATAATAAATATTTAAAGACACCTAAAGTGACATGCAATCTTATGCTAAAGCAATTACTGTGAACACCTGGGAATCACTTAATTGACTGCAGATGGTGTAGGACATATAAAACATAGAAGGTGATGGATTACTCTCATACACCAAATTTATGCATTTTTGTCATTGACTCATTTTTTAACTTACAGAATAATATAATGATTTGATAAAACTTAATAAAAATGGACATTCTTATGCAAAGGTTGAGCAACTCAGAGCACAGGGCAACAAAACCATAAACAGACTTTATATTGCATATATTTTAAATAAATAAATACATCAAGAATGAGAAGTTTGGTGCTTGTAGAAAACAGGAACTACAATCTCTATATAGTGAAAATTATGTCATTGAAGAAAAGGAAAAAATGTACATGTCTTAAAAGGTTACATAAGATATTTTTTTTCATAATTGTTTTAACATCCTTAATTGTTTTATTGGAATAAGGTACCTTTTGTTTTTACTTTCAGAACAAAAATAGATTGTCACAAATATTTCATTAAATTGTCATGTATTTATAAAGTACAGAACCAAAGAATATTAACAGTGGGTATTTTCAGAAGTCTTCAACCAAAACTTGGCACATATGGTTTTGGTGGGCCATTCCAAACTTAACAATGGAATACTCTTGCAGTTCTATGATGCCAACTCCAATGAACAATGAAATTCCCTGGTTTATGGTCCTAAAAATAAATACTGTAAGATGTTGGTCCCCATTTCTCAAGACCATGAGTAGCTAATCTGCCAAAAATTGACTTTAGCCCTATGTTAAGGGAGAGGGATACTTTGATTTCTATAAAAATCTCTTTAAATTTCCTTCTTTTCTGAGAAAATTAGATATGAAAATTTATCTTTAGTAATACTGCCTTCCCTCACTAAGGAATTAATCTAATGTTGGTTCTTACAACATGCTGTGATTGGACACAAATAAAAAGAGGCACCCTTTTCCATCTAAACACTCTCTAAGGCAGATCTCTTCTGCAAATTGATACATAGAATATATTTCTCAGTTCTATGATTATATAAGCCTATGCAAAGTATGCTATGAGGATAGCTGAGGTCTTCAGTTTTAGTACTAAAATGACTGTAGTGAAAGAAAAGTGATAGTTGAAGTGATTATTTCAGAAATACAGTGGCATGTACAAAAGAGAAAAATATAACCACGTTAGACTTCATATTTTAAATATTTAATTAGTGTTTATATAGCTCTATGACTTACCAGAAATTAATAAGCCTATAGCTTATACACATAAAATACCTTGTTTATAATGAGGTTTCCTTTGTGAGACCTCAGAATCATGGGTACATTTGAGTTCTATATATAACTGACTTATTGAAAATGCACTTTATGGCCTAAGAACTTGCATTTGGAAATTTGACTAATAAGGCATAATATTCACAAATATAATGTTATAGGACTGATTATCCCAAAACATTTGGAGGTAGAAGAATAAATGAAATTAAGGGATTCTTATGTACATAGAAAAGTGTTTATTTCTATATTAGGAACTCTGTATGAGGTTGCAGCCAAGTCCAGACGGTAAGACCAGGACTAATTGCATGGTCAGGGGGCAGAGGGAGAAAACTATAGGGGGCCCATTACTGACAATGCTTTAGGTCCATTAACGACATTATCTTTTTTTTTTCCTCTTAAGTTTTACTTGCATTTTGTGTCTATTCTTATCAGTAATTTTGGTGAAATTCCAAGTCAGAAATGCAGACACCAGAAAAAATCAAGCACAGTGTGTATGTGATGGGACAGGCATGGTGGGACTGGTTAAAGACATGGCAAAATGATCGATGACAATTCTGTGCCAAGTATTAATTGTATTTGTTAAAATTCTGACAACACTCCTCTTGATGAGGGGATTAACAAAATTCTTACCGTGACTTTAAGATTGCCACCAACCTTTTGTATAATAGTCTTTACTTAAAATAATCAGCTCTACATTCACCAAATTGTTCTTACAAGGACATCACTCTGTGCTCCACAATGGTAGTTCTACAATAGTTGCCTTTGACAAAAATGACAAAATCATTTTGAAGTTTAAAATAAAAGGCTCTTATTTGGAGGCAAACAATTTGCAAATTAAAAATCAGAAGATCCACAGGAGTCTAAACCCATTGACTCAAAGCAGAAACAAATTAGCGAATTTTTTAAAGACAAGGAATTTGATGATTTTCACCTAGCTAATTATTACAAAAGTAGGAGCATTTGGCCTCAATAAATAAATAAGAAGAGCTGGTCACAGGGCTGTTATGCAATGGGCTGTGAGCCAAAAACTCAGTTATTCAAAGTCACCTTGTTGGGTGAAACACCCAGACTTTGTACCCCTGGAAGAAATTAATGGTTCTGAAACCTGCAGGGCCAGATCTACCCTGCCAAAGAGTTTCTGGGAATCAGAGTCATCCTCACAGAATGGTGGTCTTGAGTTTTTTGTGACTGCTAGGTATTCGCACTTCAAAGGTTGATACTGAACAGGGTGTGTTCATAAACAAGCAAAACAATGGCATGAAGAATTATTTTTTTCTAAAATTTTTACCCAATAATATTCTCTGAGCCCAGTAGAAAAGTACAAAATTGACACTCTGCACTTTTGATGCAAAACTTAACATTTATTTCAATGTAAAGCTTTGAAATCAATACAATGTCATGTGTGAACTCGTTAGTTTGGGGTGTTCTACTCAATATTTAATCATATATTTATCTAATATCAATCATAGCTAATCCTATACACCCTCTTCATCCATCATTGCCTAATAATGTAATGAAAGATGGAAAATTAGTCGACTTTGGCACTGCTTGTCTTGAAAGTCTCCATTTCAAGTGCAGAGATCTGGTACTTAGCTTTCTAAATCACACCTGCACGATTCAATGCATTGTTAATTTTATACCCTTCTTTACACATCTCTGGGATGAGTGCAAGATGTCATAATACCTAGAGTCGTGATACTTAGGAGGAAATATTCTCATATCAAAATATTCAGGGGGCGCGGGCATAATTTCCAGTCTTGCTGTTGTTAATCACTGGTACAACAACTCTGAATCATGAAGGCCATATGGCTAGCAGAGCAAGATGCTGCCCTGTCCTGGGACATCCCCACAAGAACTTTTGTTCCTTTTGCTTTTCTTCCCAACCAATATGTCAGTCTAACTCATGGAAGGCTTCTTTCATTTTCTC
Organism: Nesogale talazaci; assembly: GCA_004026705.1. Classification (NCBI taxonomy): domain Eukaryota; kingdom Metazoa; phylum Chordata; class Mammalia; order Afrosoricida; family Tenrecidae; genus Nesogale; species Nesogale talazaci. Next base: position 31,103 of record PVJH01005386.1, on the reverse strand, counting down.
TAACAGTCTACTTTACTAAGCAATTACATTCTGCTGCAATTGGTCCCTCTGGGTTACCTTTCCAAAGTAAGTAATATAAAGGCTCACTATAATTGCTTCTAAGAAATATTCATGCTACATTTTATCCAAAATAGATGCACTCCTTCTTTTGCCAGTCCCTGTTTTGTCTATCTTCTTCAACAACCCCATAATTCACTTGTGGTCATTGTATTTTTCTTCTATCGTCATATTTTCCTTTTCAACATCCAAATGCATCAGAGGTGATGGAAAATATCTGACTTGAATTAGGTGGACTTAAGTCATCAATGTGGCATCTTTACTCTTACTGGTTTTTGTTTTGTTTTTTTTTTTGGTCTTCAAATCACTTTGAAAAGGACTTTTACAACAGGTTGGTCCAATGCAATACCTCATTTCATTTCTTGACTTTTTTTTATTGGCAACTATTGTCGATTCCAATCGAATGGAATCTTTGACAAGTTACATTTCCTGGACCTTACTGATTTTACATTAATTTTCCCATATTTATGACTCTGCTAGGATTGCTAAAATAATTTATAAAGCAATAATACATTTTGTGGGAGGGAAGATGGAATGTACTAGGAAAACTATCTCCCTCCACAAGTCCTGTTTTACATCCTATAAACTGAATCCCCTAATATCCTGACCTGCCGGTTCAATACTTACCTAATTTCTGAGCTACTTTTAACTGAGACAGCAACCTTATCAACAACCTTGACTCAGGTGGAGTATTGTGGCTAAATACAAAGGGACTTCAAGAACACATAAAAATAGATTTTAAAATAATAGTATTTTTCCAGAAATATTCTAAAGTAAATCCTGGAATAGCTCATGAAACAAGTCTTCAATAGTACACACTTGGATCCAAACAAACTCACACAGTGCCATCTAGTTGATGCCGTCGCCTGGGGACCCTATTGGACAGGGTAGAACTACCCCTGTGAGGTTCCAAGACAGCAACTCTTTACAAGAGTACAAAGTCCTGTCTTTTTCCCACAAAGTGTCTGGTAGTTCAAACTGCTGAATCTGAGACTCACAACCCAAATGTAAACCATTATGCCAGTAGGGTTCCATACACTTAAATAACCATAAACTCTCACTGCCAGTGAGTAGATGCCGAACTGTAGAGGATAGAAGTTCCCCTCTGAGTGTCCCAGAATAACACTCACGACTTTCAGCTGTGGAGTGTCTGGTGATTTCAAGCTTCCAACTCTACAGATTTCAGCCCAATGCAAAAGCATTATACCACCTGAACTCCTCAGATAGCCATACACATTTTCCTATTAAAAGACCTGAAAAATCATAAACCATTCAAAGAAAAACTATTGAGTGAAGGAGAGGATGCAACCCTTTCTCAGCTGTTGAGTTTACAAAGGCACAGTCACTTTGGGAAACAGCTTGCCTCCTTTTTATAAAGTTAATGTATGTGTACCATATGGTCCACAATCCCACACTAGTGTGTTTTCTTAGGTTAAATGAAAATTATATTTATTCAACACTCTTTATGAAAATGTTTACAGCAGCACTGTTCAGCATTGACAAAAAAATGAAATCAACCCCTACTCCTTCAACAAGTGGTTGGATACACATTCATTCATATACTAGATACTACGGAGTGGCACTTCTAAGATTGATTGAACCAGAGTGTGACAGTGAGAGAGAGCAGAGGTTTTCATGGATGGTACTAGGTAAGAATCTGTTATTGGGGGCTAGGATGCAGTGAAATCCGAACTCAAGTATACTTCATGGACACTCCTTTATTACATCGATGATAAAAACAAGTCATCCAGCTGAAGGAGCCATAAATCAGCACAAGACTATGAAGGTGTCCAAAAGATTCACAGTGAATCAATCATACTGTAAAGCATGGAAAACAAAAGAAATTAGCAGTTGGCACGTTATTGCACATTACAATTTGGATTGGTTCAGGGACCTCTGACCAACTTGGTGGTCATGACCCTGCGACCTCTCCCAGGGGGGTTTACATTTCCAATGGTTGTAAATAACTCAATGAAGACTGAACCTGTTTGAAAATTCAAAATGGGTTTAGGGATCCCATTATAATCTGGAGATTTCTCCAAGCCTCCTGTTTCGAATTTATGTTCTGAGCTATTTCAAAGAAATAGGGTGCCTGAAACGGTTCTGCATTGTTGATGGCGGTGATTGTTGAAGTAAGATGCCATTGAACTGGGTCTGACGCACAGAGCCCTTCTGTTCAATAAGCAAAATACTGGCCAGATTTATGCCATCTTCCCAATTGCTCTTTCGTTTGAGCCCATCGATGCAGCCATTGTGTCAATCCAGCTTCTTGAAAGTCTTCCTCTTTCTCACGGCCTCATTGCTTTCACAAGCATGATGTCCTTTTCCAGGAACTGGCCTTTCTTGAAAATAAGCCCAAAGTATAGAAAAAAGACATCTCCCAATCACAGCTTCTAAGGAATGTTCTGACTTGACTTCCAGGACAAATTTCTTGGCTCTTTTTTCAGTCCATTGTGCCTTCAATATTCTTTGCCAACACCACAATTGAAAAGCATCACATTTTTTGAGTCTTCCTTATTCACTGTTCTACTATTATATGTATATGAGGCAATTGAAAATACCATGACTTGGATCAGGTGTACCTCAATTCTCTAAGTAGCGTCCTCGCTTTTCAGCATTCTAATGAGCTCTCGTGCCACAGAGCTAACCAATGCAATGAGCCTTTTGACTGCTGCTTCCATGCGTGTTGGTTGTGGGTTCAAGTAACAAGAAATCCTTGAAAATTTCAATGTTTTCTCTTATTTAATCATGATAGTGCCTATTGATCCATTTGTGAGAATTTGTGTCTTCTTGACATTGGTTTGTAATTCATACTGAAGGCTGCAATCCTTGATTTTATCAGCAAGTGCTTCTAGTTCTGATCACTTCTGGGAAGCAAATTGGAGTCATGTGTATATCACAAGTTGTCAATAATCTTTCACCAACTCTGATGCTGTGTTCTTCTTCATACAACAATGTATATTGTGCTTATGGTGGTCAGGCTCTTAAGCACCTGTATCTTTGCTGAGCTTCTCTGTATTGTTCTGATATCAAAAATGATGTATGGATGTATTTTACTATTTGTGTTAAATTGTTTCTCTTATCAAATCTATTAAAGCTTGATTTAAAATTAATGGGATTCTTTAACTTGAGTGAAATATGGTTATGTTTACATCCTTTTATTCAATTGACCCTTTAGATCTAGTCCAATGGTTTCATTTTGTCTTTTATGCTAGATTTCAGCTTAAAGTTGATTTAAGTAAAAAATTAATATTGCCACTGCGGCTCTCTTTTGATTACCCTTGCATTGATAAATGGTATTCATCTTTTGATATGTATGTTATCGTTGCCTTTTTGTCTAAATGGATGAAGCACATTTTCTTATTCATTTTAGTATTTCCTGTCTTTTCACATTATTTTCTATATAACTATCCACAGATATAAATTTCCTGCTGCCATTTTGTGGGGTCATGTGTATGTGTGTGTGTGTGTGTGTTATGTTCTTTATTTCAAGGGTCTCCATTTAAGAGTCCATCTTATCTTGATATTGCCTCATCTGGAGGTTCTTGATCTACACCATCTGCCTAGAAATGTCTTAATTTTACCATCATACTTTAGGGACAGCAGTTCTTTTATGCTCAGGGTTTTCTATATAGATTTATCAAATGCCATTGCATCCTCATTTGAATGTTTTATGCCAGGAGATCAGAGCTTGATTGTACTGGTTTATATTTCTTGGTAACTTTCATTTTGTCTTGAGTTTCTTTCAGGATTCTTTCTTTGATTTTGGAAAGGTTGATAATGATGTGTTTTGTGAATTATCTATTGCAGTTCATCCTATTTTTGGATTGGTAAGTCTCGAATGCATATCTTCTCATCTTTCATGATAATATGAACATTTTCTTCCAGAAAATATTTTCTTTTCTCATTGTATTTTTATCTTTCTAATTATATGTCAGTTATTATTCCTGATCATGTACCACACAATTCTTAAGCTTTCTTCATTGCTTCCGTTTGTGGTTTTTCTGATGGTTCCCATAGTAGATTAGTAGTAAGAAATTTTACCTTCAATTTTGTAAACTCTATCTCACATTGATTTAAATATACTCCTTTCCCCTTTCAATATGTTATCTCCATCTGAAATTATAGTATTAACAAACATACCTAACTTATATCAGCTGTCTTCGAATTTATTGTGACTCCTTATGGTCAGAGAAATATCAGTTTAGAACTAATTTTTCAGAAGTATATATCCATGCCTTTCTTCAGAGTCGCTTGTGAACTCTTAATTGTCAAGTTATTAGTTACCAGGGAGAATGATAATATTTAGCCTTGGTCCTTACAAAACCAAATCAACTGCCATTGAATTGATTCTAACTCAGAGCATCCCCAAAAGAAAAAGCAGCATATCCCTATAATGTTTCCAAGGCTATATTGGAGCCCATCTTAACAAAAGATGATCCAACAGAATTAGAGCATTAGTGGACAACTTTAGTGAAACATGTCATTAATATCTCACACAAGTAAAGTTTTACTGAACATAATTCAAAGATGGCTGTAGCCATACACAATAATGTTATTTTTTTCAATAGCAGTCTTACCATCCTCCTTCCTAATACTTACTTGTGGTATTTTCTTTTCAACCAGATTTATTCATTCTTTTAGAAGCCAACGATACATTTAATGGTTTTCACCAACACCACAGTTTGAATTAATCATTTTTCTTTTTCATTATCTATCTTCATATACTATGAAGTTATGTTGTTGTTGTTGTTGTTGTTGTTGTTAGGTTCTGTACAGTGACTTCCAATTCATAGTGATTTTAAGAATGAGCTACTACCTGATCCTGTGTCATTCTCAAATGCTTTTGTGTAAGCCATTGTTGCGGTTCTTGTGTCAATCAATCTCACCAAGGGTCTTCTTCTTTTTCACTACCCTCCTATTTTACCACGCCTAATGTCCTTTTCCAGGAACTGGTTTCTCTGATATAAAAGAAAGTAGCTTGTATCCATGTCACCGTAGTCATCAATGTAACCCTTTTGTTTTTTGAAAGTTTAAGGGACTGAAGGATTTCAAATACAGTATTCAATTTGGTTTCTTGATTGTTAAATATCTTGTGTTTGTATAGCATTTTTTCTCAATGAAACAAAATTATTTTCTTTCTGAAATCTGCCTTCAGTTCTACTTTGTCACCTGTAAACAATTGATCATTTAAAATAGACTTTAACTTCTTTTCAAGTGGAACCTTAATAGGTCACGTTTGCTTCTGAATAATCAACTTAATGCTAAGGGAAAATAAAAAGTATCTATGTTATTTTCTTGTTAAGTTACATTGCTAACAGATGGAAAGAGATGAATGCAAACTGTATAAAACGACTGAAAATGGCACTGAATAATGCTTATGGCTCTTAAAAGTAGGGGGCTTCGAAGATGAATACATTTAGGATATAAATAGAAGAATTACTGCAAGGCTGATTTAATGTCAAAAGGAGTTCACAGGGCCACAAGCTGAGCAAGGGAATTATTTGTTTTAATGTTTGTTTCTTTACAAACTACCCCAATAAGCTTTTATTGTTATTTAACAGGTCAAAGGATGTAAGTAGACTCACAATAATGGTAACAATTCTTGGAAAAGGAAAAGTATTACATGACATTCCAAGTACGTTCATCATGACGAGGATCTTAAATGGCTTTCCTGGCCTCACTCCAGAAGCTTGTTTTGCCATGCCACTTCCCTCCTGTCCACTTTGTAATTTTTATGGACAAAAAAAAAGCATTTTAAAATATGAGGGTAAAAATCAAGCTATTTGTTTATTATTTTTCTTTCATTGTACAGACAGCATCAAAGTGACTTAAATAGCAGATATAGTACTTTTAGCCAAATGAAGCTTTCCAATATGCATCTCTTTCATGAAGTACCAAGAAATATAATATATGGTGATCCTGGATCTCAGTGCAGGGCCATGGAATTGACAAATGGAAAGGTTAAAAACCCCCAAGACTCACTCAACCCCTGTGCTGCTCTATGCTCCACAGCTGGAGACGTGTCCTCTGCCTCTGCTTCTGGATTCATGTCCATCCCAGTACCTACTGCTAACATGCCTCGCCGAAAGATAAGGCAAAAAGCTAAATTTCTGTATCACTTTTGGTCTTATTCTTCCCTTGCTATTTTCATTCCCTAATAGAAACATTTTGGGATATAGTCAAGTGATCGCTTTGCCTGGACAATAAGCTTAAACCTTGATCATTGTTTGTCGTGTCATTTTTAAAGTTTAAACTCAGAGTGGCATTATAATAATAAAGATATACTTGGCAGGATATAGTTAGAAGCAAAGTGATGAATTAATATCAAAAGAGAAGGAGAAGGAAATCATATTTAGCCTGTGCTTTCATTTCAATTTCCTGGAAACCCCTATGGAAAGTTGAATGTAGAAAGTAGTTGGAGAGTGTGAAGCAATGAGAAAAGCAAAAAGATACCAATGTAAATGGGAAGCTGCTGGTCATAAGTGCTCTGAAACGGAGGTTCCAGCTGGCTTTGAAAGAAATGCAATAACTGAAATAGCCCTTGATAAATGAACATATTTGAGGAAAGTACCTACATTGTGTTACCTTTCACTATTCAATCACTAACCCAGGGTGACCTCCAGGGGAGAGCATAACTTTGATCTCCTCCAACTGCCCAAGGAGAGAAGAAAATGACCATCACCAGCGTCAGCTTCCTAAGGCAGGCTTCTAGGAGACTAATAGCATACAGCTCTCACTCTTCTAATCTTCCTTCAAATTCTGACGGCAGCTCCCCGCCCCCCCCCCCACACACACACACTCTATTTCCCAGCTGGCTTCTATTATTCATTCTAATATCCATAAAGAGTTCACCAATGTTACTCACCATTTTGAGGTTTGTTGAAGAATTTAACAGATTACAAAGGTGCAGGATATGGTTGTTCCAGGGCAATGCCTTCTCGGCTATAGCCACAGGATGCTTGTTCCTTCGTTTTGACCTGTGAGCCACAGGGTCCATTGGCCTTTGTCCTACTAAGGCCATCTAACAGAGCCTTTCTTGTACTGTGTGTGAGAGTCAATATGACATCCACATCCTTCTTTGGACACTTTAGTTCCATACTACTTTAATGCCCTGTCTAATTCTCTGTTTTCCACTAAAGCTTAGCATGGGCTAAAGAAGAAAGTCACACAGAGTCATCTGATCAAAAAACAAAATGCTCTCTGTGCTCATTGTAAAAGAGTGAAAGAATGTTCCATACTATAGTTGTCAATTACCTCTGCCAAAAGAGCCATACCTTAAAATTCATGTAGATGCTAACTGTATTCCCATGAAGTGTGAAATTCAATGCAAATTTACTATATCCCATTAGAAGTACTTTGGCCTCCAAGAATCAGGAGTCTAGCCAGAGTCTATAGTCACAAGGATGGAGAGAAAAATAAATCACCAAGAAAGTGTATCCACCATCCTAATCATTGTATGGTTTATCTCCCAGTCTGTTGCACATTTTACCAAAGACTCTCAGATATTTGCCCTTTAATACTCAACTTATCCAATTAGTGTATACTTTTTCATTGAGTGGACACAAGTGATGTTCTAGTCTTTCTGGATGTCCCTGAGATTTTTGGAGATGACAGTGAGTTGAGAGGGTTGAGTACAAAAAAAATATCACCATGTAAAGACCATAAATATATTCACATGGTCATATTTCCTTTAAGTTATCAGAGTAATAAAGAGTATGCTCAGTGATCATAGGTTAAATTCCACACACCAGAAGTGGCATTAATCTGCTCCACCAAAAATACTATATCCTGCAGAGAAGTTGTAACCGCAATAACTATGTGGTTAAATTTGCAATGATCAAATGCCACCCCAAGATGACTGCCCCAGAAACCCTCTATAATGTTCCTTTGAGTCAAAATCAACTGGATGGCAGTGGGCTCTCTCTCCACATACCACCTGTAGTGGGCCTCACTGCCAGCTGACCAGTGTGTAATTAATTCATTGTTACACTTCTTGATGTCATCTATTTCTGGATATCATCATGAGCTTTAACAACCTTATGTTGAGTTCCTCATTCACAGACACTGGAGCAAAAACAACACATACCAAAAATGTGTCGCAGAGTAGAAAGGTATGTACTAAGGAAGTAAGGAATGTACCTTTGGGCATTGGTAGAAATTGTGAGGTCAGAGTTCCAGGTTGGTGGTTAGACAGTGTCTTCACTGACAGGCATCAGTCACAGCTCCAGGGTGTCCATTATGAGGAGCAAAGGTCAGAGTGAGAGGAACAGGAGAAGAGAGGCTGACATACAGCATAGTGTCATTGTAGTAGTCCTGACGGGAGTTGTTGGCCACAAGCAGTATGCTGGCACAGGATGTTTGTTATTTTGCTTCCTTTTTTTTAAGTACTTAAAAATCTGGGATTGTATTTTGAACAATATTTTTGTTCAATATATATTGGAGCTATAATGGTGAACACAAAAGATAACAAGACTCATATAATTTTCGTGTATGTACAAGGCAGTGTCCTTTGTGAAATACTGACTTTTGACACAGAACACTGAAAGGGCAGTGAGTTAGTCTGGATAGACTAGAGGAACAAATTTCAGAGACACGCATATAGGTATAAGGAAAGGGTTTATATACAAAAGAAATGAGACCCTCAGAAGGCATCTCAATCCAGTCCAGTGCAAAGTCATAAGTCCAATAATAACCCATATGTCCAAAATCAGTCTATAAAGTCTCCTTCTGACTCATGAAGTCACAGGTCAGTGGGTGCAGAATTCTGGCACTGGAAGGGGTCTCTCCGTGGCTCCTCACTTCCAGGATTCAGGTCCATCAACAGCAAGCCGCTCCAGCTTCAGAGGTCTGGTTCCATCAGGGCTAAGCCGTGTGGTCTCTCCACCGGCTACTCCGGTATTCCAGCCGCCGCCATTCTGTGTTGCCTGTGGTTAATCATCTCTGAAACTAACTCCCAACAACCGGGGAGATAGCTTCTCATCTTCACAAGGGAAATATCGCGAGATTTCCCGGGAGTCTCAGGTGAAAGCTATGCCCACATAGAGGCCTCATCGGCTACTCAATGGCTATCTCCAGATTAACAGGCTAGACTCCACCCCTACATTTCAATCATAAAAAATTAGCATAAGCACATGACTGCCACAGGCAGTGTTGTTAATGTGCATAATTTTACAAGCTGATAGCATAGCAAAGAATCTGGCTCATAGCATGGGACTAAAGTATTTATTAATTAAATTAGAAACAGTGACACAATTTGGGGCGGTCATGTATTTGAGATGTCAAATTTCATGATTGAGATGTGGGGGTGGAGTCTAACCTGTTAATCTGGAGATAGCCATTGAGTAGTCAATGAGGCCTCCGTGTGGGCATGGCTTTCTTCTGAGACTTCTGGGAAATCTTGCGGCCTTTCCCTGGTGGAGACGAGACGCCATCCCCCCAGTTGTTGGGAGTTAGTCTCTGAGACAACGAACTATGGACAAGACAAAATGGCAGTGTGCGAGGACCTGGAGGAGCTGGGGCAGAAGCCATATGGCCTTACCCTGATGAAATCAGACCTCTGAAGCTGGAGAAGCCATGTGGAGACCCCTGCAGTGCTGTTTCTTCTACCACTGCTGGAGGCTGTTGATGGACCCTGAGGCCTGGAAGTGAGGAGCCATGGGGAGACCTGTGCTGGCGCTGAGACTCTACCCACTGGCCTATGATTTGTGAGCCAGAAGTAGACTTTATAGACTGATATCGGGCATATGGGCTAATATCAGACTTATGACTTTGAAGTGGACTGAGCTGGGATGCTTTCTCAATGTCCCATTCTTCTTGTATATAAACCTTTTCCTTATATCCATATGCGTGTCTATGAATTTGTTTCTCTAGTCTACCTGGACTAACACACAATTCTTATTATTCTATTGAAGTCTTTGCTAGCTAGAAAGTCCCTGTGATAAGTAAATGCTCATAACATATGATATAAAGATGCTATCAAGAGCTTAAAGTGATTCACCTTCTTAAATTCCTGAAGAAACTCTCTAGTTTATTATAGCCATTTGAACAACGTTCTGTAAATGAAATTACCTCATAAATTTAAACCTAATATTCTAAGATCTCTCTGGATTTTGTTTATATTTTTGGCAATAACTATTTCTCCCATTAATATTGCACTTAATTTTTGTCAAACACTGTAACAGCTATTTTTCCTGCTATTTTAGTTAATGCTTAAAAAAATCTTATGAAGCAGTGGGCATTATCATTTGCTTTATCAATTAAATAAGATAATCAGCTCCCCAAATATTACACATTTAGCCAATGCCAGAGCCAGGAACCACTATATATATATGTGTGTGTGTGTATGTATATATATATATATATATATATATTTCTCATCTTGAAGTGATGTCACAGAGACAACTATATGTGTGTGTGTGTATATATATGTATATATATAATCTTCAATGAAATGGTTAAATTCAGACAAGTCCTTTTTGGGTATCTCACCACACACAGACATCTGTGCTGTAGTCATGACAAATTGTTTAAATGGTTTAAACTTTGGTTTGTTCATCTGTAAATTTGATAAGAAGCAATGCTTATGTGACTCAAAAGTGAAGGCATTGGGTCTGAGCCCCAGTGGCATAGTGGTTGAGTGTGGGACTGCGGCCCACTGGCTTGGCGGTTCAAATCCAGCAGCAGCTCTCCAGGAGCAAGGCTGGGCCTCCTACTCCCACCAGAGGTCAGTGATGCCCAAAGAACAAAAACAAACAAACAAAAAAGTGAAGGCATTATTTATTGCTTCAAATATTACCAAAAGCCTTGACTTAGTATTTAACTATTTCTTATGCATAAGAAATGTTTTAAAATATTAACAGAATTGTTTCTGTTTCATACATAAATGTTTCTTCAAGTGGATATGCAAGATAAATTTAATGACTGGATACATGTTTATCACCTTCCCACATTTGTGAAGTGAACATTTTGTTAATTGGTTATGGAAATTTTAGACCATCAGAAGAGATAATTGAGGACATTTTTTCAGTCAGTTTTTGTGTTGTTGTCTTTTAAATTAGGGTAAGTTGGTTAATTAATGCTATTTGTGAAATTTATTCTAAGATCTGTTTGTTTGTGTTAATTTTACTTTCAAAATTTTAGAGACTGCTGTTTATTTTTCTATCATAGCATTGTGAGCTTTCATTATTACACTTTTTCAAAGGATAAACTATATCACTGAACTTTAAGAGAGTATTCATTTTATTCTAACGGAGATCCTTGTTTCCCCATTGACTGCTACTGAGAGTTCCACATCACTTAAAAATATTCTGTGGCATGAAGAATGCAAGAGTGAAGGGCATAAAGTATGCTGCCAGGCTGCCTGCGTTAGACTTTTTTTTAACTCTTGGTCAGCTCTGTGATCATGGCAAGTTAGTTAGTTTCTCTGTGCCTCGGATATCTAACTGTAAAATGGAGATCATCATCAACTTTGCCTTGTTACTTTGATGATTAAGTAAGTTGATACAAGTAAAATTCTTAGAACATATAAAGCATTATAGAAGCATGATCTGCTCACATTATTACTTTTATCGGTTTCTTATGGTAAAAAAAAGTATAAGACAGTGTTTGCTAAGAATTATCATAATTCATTTTGGATGGTTTTGGTGACCATCAAAGGTATCATTTAATTATAGCATGTTAAGTTTATTAATGGTTATCACTTGATTTATTGGCCTGGGCAGATGCTTCTTTGTGTCATGACATTTACAAGACAACTGCTGGGTGCTAAGCGCAATTAAATTTTCCAAGGCATCTGGCCCCTTACCAAGTCACAGAAAGGACATTAAGGCTTTGTATTTGTTTCCTCTTGGTTTTCTCTTTCCTACAGCTCATTAATTCTGGCTAGCATGTGTTATTTTACTTGTAAAAGTTTTCAATGAAGTAGATGAAAAAATAATCTTTCCTGTTGTATTTTAATTGTATTGATTTCATTGTTATTTGTTGAAAACATAAATTATAAAACAATATGAACTCTATCATATATGAGAATATATATATGCATAGAGCAGCCTATAGGCAAGATGTACTGCTATAATTTATTGAGCATGGTTCATGTTATCCTATTTTCATTCAGTCATTCATTGACATTGAGTTGATTCTAACTCATAGTGATACTATAGACAGAATATGACTGCCTCTGGGGTTTTGCAAGGCTGAAGATCTTTTGAAGAGTAGAAAGCCTCACCTTTCTCTCAAGGAGGACACTGTGGTTTCAAACTGCTAACCTTATGGTTCACAGTCCAATATGCAATCCATTATGCCATTGGGCTTCCTCTCTCTCCATGTAGTAGATGAAAATATTCATTAAAATGGGATGGTAAGCAATATGCATTTAATGAGCAATTGATATTTGTATTAAATATATTTGAGAAAAACGTTAATACCATATTTTTCAGACCACTAGACACACTTTTTTTCCCTCACAAGTGGAGGGAAAATGAGGGTGCATCTTATGGTCTGAAGGTGTGGTACCACAGAGCATTTCAGTATACTAGTACTACTTGGTTCAGAATATATCTTTTTCTTGTTTTCCTGCTCTAAAAACTGGGTGTATCTTATGGTCTGAAAAAGACGGTAAGTCCTTATTACTATCTCAAAGGGTAGGGAAAAGGGGCAAAATGATTAGTGAAACTCTTAATAGATTACCGCCTTATGGGATCCTCTCTAACTTTATCTCTTTCCATAAACTCTCTCAAAATCTATATCCCTGTATATGGAAATATTAGTTTCTCAAAATTACCATCCCAATCTCTGAAATTCGCGATCTATTGTCATTTCAGCCTTTAGCATTCTTTCTATTGCCTATCCCCTTTTTGAGATAGCTACCTTCTTTGCATCCTTCTGGTCATAGTTTAAATGTCACTTCTTCTTGGAGACTATCCTGACCTCTGTTAATATGTGCTCTGTGGAACTCTGAAATGACCTGTCATATGTATTAAATCCTAATTAATAAATGCATTTTTAAAAGATAAGCTTTGTAATGTTGAGTGTCCCTTCCCTCTGCTTATCATGGCCTCACTATTGTGTAACTTCCGTGTTATGTCCTTGGTGATGCTAGAAAAGAAATATCACAGATGGAGGACTTTACTAAACAAAAATATATTTTCTTGCAATTCAGAAGTCCAAATTTAGGGCACCATCTTTAGAGAAAGATATCCTGGTCTGCTGTTAGGAATGGTCATTGTTTCCTTCCTTTTGTAATGCTTCTGTCCCTGGCTCTCCTCATATAGTGAGGGAGTGCTGGTGACTTAGTGGTTGTGCCTCAGGCTGTGATTGGCATGTGCAGCAGTTCAGCCCCATCAGAAGATCTGCAGGAGAAATGCTGCCACATACCTACATGGCAAAGGGCTCAGAAATCTGCAGGGGGTCACTATGAGTCAGCATCGACGCGATAAAACTGAGCTTCATTTGTTCCTATTATCATATGACATGGTACTTGTCTTTCCCTATCTAGCACGCTTTGCTTTGGTAAGCAATCTGTTCTGATGTCTCAGAAATGATGCTCATCCACACTGGTAGGACCATGTTGGTTTAATAAGTACAAGTGATCACCTAAGTGGCATTTTATCCAGCACTATAAGGGCTAGAATATACAGCTTCCGTTTGAGAGGGAGCACAATTCAGTTCCTATCACCTACCCATTTGGAACACATTGTTGTCTAATGCAATGGAAAAGCGTGCATAACGTTTGTGGTGTGTTGCCATTGAGTTGATTCTGACTCAACTCACCCTTCTTACCACAGAATCGAGCACTGCCCAGACTTGCATCCTCTTAATCACCGTGGCTGTGTTTGAGCCCCTTGTTGTGGTCATTGTACTGATTCATCTCCTTGAGTGTCTTCATTTTTTTTTTTGTCTTCCTCTTTTTCGTTGACATTCATTCCTACCAGACGTGAAGCCCTTGGCCAGCGACTGGCCAATCCTGATAACATGTCTAAAATCTGTGAATTGAAGTCTTATCAGTTTTGCTTTTAAGGAGAATTCTGGCTGTATTTTTTCCAAACAGGTGTGTGTGTGTTCTTCTAATATCCCACAAATATATTTCCCGCTGTTCTCCCATATTCATCAAGACTCTGTAATCTGACTCCCATTCAATATCAAGGAAAATATGGAAATATGGAAAGATAGTGATATGTTGTGAACAGTAGCCTTTACTATAATTAAACTCATTGCCTTCCATTCACTTCTCTCTTACCATGTACCTGGAGAAGAGACTAGAACTGTCTCTATAAGGTTATGAGGTTATAGACCTTTACAAGAGTCGAAAGCCTCACATTTCTCCATCAGAGCAACTAGTGGTGTTGAAGTGCTGACGGTATGTTTAGCAGGCTAACATTTGAAAAAGGTAAACTAAATGCAACAAATGAAACGTTTAAAAAACATTTTATGATTAAATGAAATGGAATTCAAGTTATTCAAGAGAGTTCAGAAACAGAAGAAATTGCTGTTAGGTTTAATATAGATATGTTATTGTATATCCTTGCAAATAAAATTTTCAATCACTTTATCCTTCCTTTTCTACCCAGGGTTGGGGGCAGAGGGAATAACCAATATTCTTGGCATTGCTTTAGCCAAGTGTACAAGACTCATGTTAACATATTGTTTCACACTCTAGGTTTACTCTACTGTGAAACAGTCTCTGCTTCTTCCTAGCTACAAATATGGAGTTATTGGTCAGGCTCTACACCCTCAAATGGAAGGTGCTGTCTGTTTTACATTGACACTGACAGCAACAAGAGGAAATGAAAAATGTGATGTGAGAACCATGGCAGGCTGATGTTTGAATCGCTTTGTTTGAATTTCTTAAAACAGAAAATACCTACATTAAATCCAATTAGAAGAGAAAAACCATGCTGCAATTTGAAGAGAGAGCATCAATTAAAGCCTTCCTAACAATATAAGGATATTGAAGTAACACAGGATTGACTGTAAAAAGACTCCAAATAACATAAATTCCTACTACCAATCTGGCAGCCTGTCATACTATTGTCGCTTGCATGTTGCCATAATGTAGGAAGTTATTCCAGGAGTACTTCAAACACCAGCATTACCAGCCATGGTGGATTGGCTTCAGTAAAACCTCCAGAATACAGGAGGGGAAGAAAAAGGAGTAGGTTGTCTACTTCCAGGATTGGCCAGGGAAAACCTTATGAAGATGAGCCCCTCCAGCTGGAGGCATTAAAATAAAATGAAACAAGAGATGCTTCCACAAAGTAGAATGAGCCTGAATAGCATGGATGAACCACAGCATCAGAGATTTTGATTTGCTGTTGTTGCAAGAGTCAAAAAGAAAAATCAAAATGGCTACAACCAACCATCCATTC
The DNA here is from genome assembly GCA_004026705.1 of Nesogale talazaci. NCBI lineage: Eukaryota > Metazoa > Chordata > Mammalia > Afrosoricida > Tenrecidae > Nesogale > Nesogale talazaci. The sequence continues at coordinate 15,681 of PVJH01005386.1, read as the reverse complement.
TTAAACAGAACTTGAAATGTATAAAGTTTGGATGTAATAAAATTGGGGTTTTTCAGGGATGAGATGGAATGTGTACGGGGTGGGGGTGGTATCGTAGGCTTTAGTGGGTTGAAAGGAGCGCTGGTGTCATACTAGTTACTCATTGCGCTGGTCACTTCAAGGTCTGCTATTCGAAACTCACCCAATTACAGCAGGGAATGATGAGGTTTTCTACTCCACTAAAGGGTCTTAGAAAATCACCAGGGCATTTCTATCCTATCCTATCAGGTGACATCCACAACATCATAGATGGGGAGTCATTAAACACAGAGAAATGGATACCAAAGTTCATGTAAAAAGAGGCTCTAAATTGTTTTTTCTTGCATTAAGAGGAAATAAGTGAATGGAAGAAATATCGACGTCAAAGAACTGAGTAGAAAATTGCAAAGGCAAACATGAGAAGTTAAATACAGTATTCTAAGGAAACGTGCAAAGATCTGAAATTAGAATCCCGAAAGGGAAGAATATGCTTATCATGTCTCAAGATGAAAGATCTCACAACAAATGAAACAAGAGGTGTTACATTGAAGGGTGGAAAATATTGAATGATACCAGAAGCATCAAAAAAAATAAAAGGAATAAAAAAAAGTCACTGAACCAAAACTAATGGATCAGTTTTAAAGCATTTCAAGAAGCAGCATATGACCAGGAACCTATTTCATTAAAATAATAATGTCAAATGGCAATGAAGACATTGCAAACAAAGTTCCAGATTTGAAAGAATAACAATTTAAAGGGTTTGACACCCTGATGTGGCATTGGAAGCATTCATAGTCCAAGCCAAGGTTTTTGAAATACAACTAGCAAGTCAGCTTAGTAGAAGAAGAGATGCATACATATGCCCATTTCACAGATGCATATCACATAGGCAAGGAGCAACCAGAAATTCAAACTAGACTCAGAAGAAGCATTCAAAAATGGAATGATATTGCAGATGTCAGCTCAATCTTGGTAGAAAGCATAGAACCCTAGAAAAGTGTTTACAAGTGCAGTAATCACCATGCAAAGGCATCAACCACGTTAATTCTAACATACTATGTGTGCCTTTACAAAGACGTACAATTCCAGGATACTTGTGCTTCTGGAAAACCTGAACACAGGTATAGTGAAATTTAACATCAGGAAAGGTATGCATGAGTAGTGTTTCATTTAACCATATTTAGCAATCAGTATGCTGAGTATCAAATATGAAAAGCTGGACTATAGGAATGTGGTATCAAGATTGGAGGAAGGTTCATTGACAACCTGAAAAAGTATAGATGACCACCTTTTCCTTATTGAATGTGAAATGAACGTGAAGCACATGGTGAAATAAATGAAAGACTCTATGTAGTCTGATGGCCAAGTAACATGATGATGATGTTTTCAAAAACTAACATCAATGATTATGTAAAGGCATTGTGAGGCTGTTACAATTGGCTTTTGAGAATCCTAGTAATTTCTTATAGAAAGTAAAGAAGTACATTTGCTAAGATTATACTGAAAATGTCATTGTTAATGGATTTTTCACTTAATGTCATTAAAGTTTCTTCAAAAATATTTTAGTGTTCCCAGAGGATTCTATGATTTGGTTGTTCCACAAATTATTGAATACATTTGATTATGTGGAAAATACATTTTTCTTACTCAATCTGCCACTTTTATATATTAAAATATGGTTAACATTTTTGTACATAAAAGCTTGATGTAACTACAGAATTGCTTCCAGCTGACAGTCTGATTTTACTATAAAATAAAACTTTAATATATATTTATCACAGAAACAACTAAATTTAATTCTTTACAGGATGAAATGCTGCCAATTATTTTTATAATATTAATAACAAATCGTATATCAATACACAATGTATAAAAATGCTTAACTCCACTTGCTAGTTATGATTCATAAAAATGAACACCACGTTGATAATATTATAGAAACTATATCTCATTGGTTATTTGCATTTTTAATTTGTTCATGTGGTTGATTTTTTTTCTTCCATATCAGACCTTTGTACTTATTTGTCTTATCCTCCAACCACCCAGTTTATGCCTTGGACATGTTTCCATTAGGATTAGTTAGAGTAATTTCAGTTTGATTATAAATCCGTGATAATTACCTTGTAGAGCTAAATTTTCACATTAATTAATACAGTGGAGTTTAAAAAATAAGTTATGTATATACATGGTTTTAAATATTTGTTGATCGGGCTGAGTCCCGGTGGCATAAGAGGTTGAGTGTGGGACTGCGGCCCCCGGGCTTGGCAATTCAAATCCAGCGGCGGCTCTCAGGAACACACTGGGTAGCTCTCACAACCACCAGAGGGCAGTGATAACCGCCCCCAAATAAATAAATAAATATTTGTTGATCATATTAAGTATACTTATTACTGTTAATGTGTATTCCTCCATTGAAATTTTGTTATCTGTAACTTTCAATATAAAGATGATGATTGTTGATGGAAAACTTCCATTTTTTTTTGGCAAACTTCCATTTTAATGGAGTTCATTAAAGGGTTTATATTATGTTAAAATAAACATGGCTAATAAAATGTATTTTTATATGGACACTTAAGCCTCTGTAGTAAATGAAAGTTGATTGGATTTAATTGGCCTCATTTTCTCTTTGTAGGAAGGAAACCTTAACAGGGCATCCTACTGTGTATCGATTTCAGTAATTTCTTCTTATTCAGAGAAAGGAAATTGTTTACATTAAGTATCTTAGACACTATTGGTTTGTCCTCAAAGAAGTTGAACCTACCCAAAGTTGCCTAACAAATGCCTAGTTTTGTGAAAAGTGATAAAAACTTTGGTGATAAAAAATGTCCTTCCCTTTGAATTGCTATTCTTAAGTAAGGAGACTTCAACCACACAAAGCGGAAGCAAACCGTCTCATTCAGCCAATTCTGGCTCTTAGGGACTCTGTCGGGCCGAGTAGAAACCTAAAATACAAAAATAATTAGATCACGGTTGATTGAATTGGCAGTTAGGAAAAACAATAACATTCTAGTATGAAAAGCTTGTGCATGAATACTATCTTCTGGATTCTTGGTTGCTTTTACAATATATTTGCAAGGTTATTGATTGCACTAAATTCTAAACGTAATGCTACTATAAGCTAATCATTTTAAAGGCAAAGAACTGACCATTTAAATCTAATTTAACTTGGTCAATTAATAATCCTTCTCAGCAATGTTCTTAACATCATTATATTCAAATTGAGAAACTAGTTAAAATAAAACTTAAGCAAATGGAAAGAAATGTCTTAAATAATAGTTTTTAAGCAATCACTTTCTTTTCTAGTTTTAAAAATTACAATTTTGATCTCATGAAATTCTGTTGATCTTTAAAAACATCTTAAACCATGTGCGATAGAATGATGGGACACGGCCACATGGTGGTTCAGTAGTGGCTACTCCTTGGGAGGCTAGTTACAAGGTCAGCAGTTGGGGATGCCCAGTCAGTCGGCAGGAGAGACACAGCTGGGGACTCTGGGCAAGAGTTACCATTTTGAAAACTTAGGGGGACAGTTTTAACATCCTCTGGGGTCACTGTGAGTCAACATGGACTGAAATGCAGTGAGGTTTTAGTTTTGTTTTTGATTTTTTCAATTTTCAACTAGTGAAAGATCCCACATCAGAGGGCCAGACCTCTGTGAGTTCAAGGATTGCCATCATGAATGACTAAGAACACAGCATTCAACAGTGCTGTCTAGAAATCACTGAAGCTCAAACAGAATAGCTAGTGACATAGCAAATTCCAATGACCTACCGCCTTTGACAGTGGTAGGTATCAAGAAAGATAACCTGACTAATGAAATAAAATGGCAAGACCAGTTCTATAATAGGTATTTTAAAGTAAAATGTACCACTTATATGCAATTGAAAGAAGACTAAAATTATTGATAATTTTTAAAGAGATTTATTTGAAAAGGAGCAGAGGATGGACATATTTTAGGTAAAAGTTGTATTCTATCCTCAGAGAATACATGTTATCACAAACTCAACTCCTTGATTTCAATTCTCAGCAGCAGTAGCTATGTTTAATGAAACATCCACAGTGGTGGACTTTAAATATTGCACAACTCTGTTTGCATGCAGTTTACATACATTTCTTCTTTTTTGAAATATTTTTTGTGTGGGCATCACTGCCCCCTGGTGGGAGTAGGAGGCCCACCCTTGCTCCTGGAGAGTTGCTGCTGTATTTCAACCACCAACCTTGTGGGCTGCAGTCTCACACACAACCACTACGCCACCAGAGCTCAGATTCTTTTTTCTTTAAGAGCACTTTTTTAGCCAGGGGTGTAGCTGGTATGTTTGAAATACTGACTCCTCAGTTATACAGCGGTCTGCTGTATAACCAACTGTGTCACCTGGACCCCTTCTAAAAGTATAAGATGTTCTAATAAAAAAGTTGAGATAAATTTATGAATTTTAAAAGATAACTTGCACAGTTTTAGTAGATGAAACAAAGAAAGAATGTTTAATCAAATAGCAATATACTCTCAAACTCACTCAAACGCACACCGACCATATAGAATTGAGTAAAACCTCCTCTATGTGCTTCTGAATTCAAACCTTTAAGGAAATAAACAAAAAGCCCCATTTTACCCTGTGGAATGATCTTGATTTGTAAACTGCTAACCTTGTGTTTACCACTTTGTCACCCTCTATGCTGCTAGGGCTCCAAATATAGGAATATAGAGAATATTAAATTTGGAGTTGGAAGTGATAGCTTTAATATAAACTCTGAAAACTAGTAGGGAAAAACTGAAAAGAAAATGACCCAACTAGACTGAGCCCCGGTAGTGTAGTGGTTGAGTGCAGGACTGCGGCCAACAGGCTTGGCGGTTCAAATCCAGAAGCAGCAAGGCTGGGCCTCCCACTCCTACTAGAGGGCAGTGATGCCTAATAAAAAAAAAAAAAAGAAAATGACCCAACTAGAGTTTAAACTATTTCTAAGTAAAAGAGAGAAACGTATAAGTTGTTAAAATGAGCATCTATTGACTTATTGCATTTGAGAGTTCATCTCTATGTTCCAAATGCCATTTGAAATTGTTTACAAAACAAACATAAAACAAATTCTAATTTAAAATAGCATAAAATTTTTATGACATTCAACAATATTAAACTAGTGACTACATTCCATTTAAATTGATTCTAAGCTTTCTGATAACTTAGAGAAAACAAAAAAGATAAAAAACAAAAATGTTTTTGTTTTCAAAAACATTTGTCTTTTTTTCAGATTAAAAGAAAATATATCTGATCATTTAGGAAGAAAAACAATGTTCTGTTTAGACCCTGAACTGTAGCTGAATACTTACATAAGAAACCGTGAATGAGAATAATTTGTCACATGGACATTTCTTATATAACCTCTGCATAAATGCCCAGGCATAACATTAAATCTTGGTTTACTAAAAAGTACTTTTACAGCTGTTTTGGAAAATCTGGTCTAAGTGCATTTCTTTCTGGGGATTTGACAATGCACAAAAGGAAAAAAGCCAAATAACATTATATAATAACTAGTTAGCATAGTAAGGGGGGCTTGATTTCAACACTCTGAGTGAATCTGCCAAGTGTCATTCTTTAGACTGAGTGATTTTCTTAAAAATAAAATGTCTAGTATGCTACTTTTTGTATGTGTTTGGCTAAAGACTGATGTGCATAATTTCAAAAATGGATTTGTATGTGTAGAAGTCTTATAGCCAAATAGAAAAATCTCACATTCTGACCTTACCTGCTGCTGCCAAAAAAGAAAAGAAAAGAAAAAGAAAGGCCAACACTGATATTAAAGTCTTGGGGGAAAAGTCAAGTTCAAAAAGAAAGATCTGACCTCAAATAATCTTCCAAGTAAAGGAACAAACATATTGTAGCATTCTATGATCTGTGTAACCCTGATATTTGATGTAATATGAAGAGTCAGGTACTATAAGTTTTAATAAAAGCCTATTCATAGTGGAGCGAGAAGAGGATAGAAAGTTAGATCCATCTTCAAGGAACAAATTTGCAGGAAACAGGAGAAAAGCTCCTTACTCCCATTTCAATCCTTCCAGGCATGCTACGGAACATCTTGCCATGCCCTATCCTGACTGGGCAAAACCCCCAAACTGTAGCCATGAATGTTAGAAACCAAATCCTGAATCACAAGTGTGGCCAATCATTGGACTAAGTATAACTGCCCCCATGGGACTCTGAGACTGTACATCTTCATTAGAAGAGAAAGCCTTATCTTTCTCCCTCAGAGCAGCTGGTGATTTTGACCTGCTGATCTTTTGGTTGTCAGTCCAAAGTGTAACCCACCATATCACCATGGCAATGAGTTTGCTTTTTTTTTTTTTTTTAAGTTTAGGGTATAGAAAGGCCAGCAATTACTAAAATGTATCAGGCTCTTTTCTCGCTCCAAATATTTTCTATTATTACCCTCTCTATCTGAACACTTCCAATAGGTTCTTTTTACTAAATAATACTTGACACCTACTTTGTACTTTATTCTCATATGATTTGTGCCTCTGGCATGCCTTTATTGATTTACTTGTCTCTATTGCATGATTCATCACACCAGTTAAAAGAAATGATCGAGGTTGAGCCCTGGTGGCCTAGTGGTTGTGTGCGGGAATGCGCCTACAAGGTTGGCGGTTTGAATCCAGCAGCAGCTCTCTGAGAGCAAGGCTGGGATTCCTACTTCCCCCAGGGCAGTGATGCCACAAAAAAAAAGAAAAATAAAATAAAATGATTTAAAAAAAAAGAAAAAAAAAGGAATGATCGAGTTGATTCCATTGCCAAGTAATTCAGTCTATCATAGTGATGATTGTATTGTATAGGTATTATATGACTCTGCCTATAGTTCCTACTAAGCTCTAAGATCACTGAAGACTCAAACCATGTTTCATTTGACTTTGCATTTCTAATAAGCATTATTTCTACTCTTCTTCAACTACACATTCCCATGTTAACAAATTGGGCATAGTAAATCACTGAAAAATAACAAAACTCTCACATTTAAATTCAGATATCTTATACTGTGATCAAAACATCCCATTATTTTAGCTGTTCAACTTAATTCCAGTATAACTGCAGAAAATATGGTAAAGATAAAAAAGGGGGAATATCACATTCACTCTAGCTAATGCATAGAAATGGGAGAGATTTGTGTAAGATTGCCTCAGTTTTATAACTGATAAGTGGTTTGTATGAAATTCAAGAGGAAGAGATTTCTATTAAGGCTAAAATGTGTCTAGCTTATCCTTAGTTCTGATCACATATTTATGAAGCTAGAGCACAAAGATTCACAACTGTTTTTTGGTTTTATCCTACTTATTATTTCTTTTATATTTACTACATGTATGTTTATTCATATTTATACTTGTTAATAATCCAACTTAAAGAAGGGAATGGAATCAGAGCTAAAATTTTGAACACCTAGTTTGCAGAAGACTATGAATATCAATGGAAGCCCAAAATCCACCCATGGACTAACACTCCAGTAAGTCCCTCTGATCATAGTTGAGTTATGTGAATAACCTGGTTATCAGGTAGATTGCATTCTAAAGTAGATTATGGAAGATGTAGTTATGTTAAAATGTAATATCTTATCATTCAATCTCCCTTTTGACCCATCTAAAAGTTGTTTCACTTAAAAAATAAAAAAAGAGTTAAGGAGAAATGCACAGCTGTTAGGGTGAGTCCCTTCTGACCCTAACGGACCAGGGATGTGAAGAGCCCTCGTATTGAGCAGTGTGTATTGGAAAGTGGATTTTTGTTGCAGAGATAATGAGGTTGATAATGAGGTTGAATGAGGTTGTGATTCATTTCAAAGTTGTTCTATTTTTTAATATTTTATGTTTTCTTTTCATTTGAAGTTTTATCTGTTTTATCTATTTATTGTCATTAGTCTTTTTTCAATATTTTACTCTAAGTGAAATCAAGACAGGTAAATCTTCAGAGATTGTAACTGGATTTGTGTTTCCTAGAGGGGATGATAGAGAAGAGGTTGGCGGTGAAGGGTGTGGCTAATATCAATGAGTAAAAGAGATGAAGAAAATACTCTAAATATTATTAAGGTGCTGCAGCCCATGGGCTTGGCAGTTCAAATCCAGCGGTGGCTGGGTAGCGCCCATGACCACCAGAGGCAGTGATGCCCACAAAAAAAAATTATTAAGGTGATGGCCGTATTACTCTTCTTGCTATGACTGCTACTATTGAATTTTATGATATGTGGATTATATGCCAATAAGTCATTTCAGAACACACCAACCTGGATTTAAGGTAAAACTTACTATATTAATCTATCCTTCATCAATCAAAATTTTAAATTTCTCTCCTGCAATAGATTTTTAAAAATGAATGTTTTATTTGTAGAATCTAAGATATTTACATGAGATGATATTTAATTTTATGTGGAATGATAACAAATAATCACAAATTTGATTTCTTAAATTAATTTAATCATCATAGAAGTCTGAAGCTCAGAAGTCAAAACAGTTGCATTATATTATAACAAAACTATCTTTAAGATAGTTTTCTTTTTGGCAGACTCTTGGGAAGAATCTGTATTCCTTCGTATTTCATTACACCTTGGGCTACTAACCATAAGGCCAGCAGTTTGAAACCATGGGAGAAAGAGGAGACTTCTACACTTTTAAATGTTACAGTCAAGGAACCCCACCGAAGGCGGGTGTACTCTGTCGTATATGGTCACTAGGAGTCAGATTTGAGTAGCTGGCAATGGTTTTGTTTGTTTGTTTGTTTTATAAGCCACCTACATTCCATGGATTCTCACCCCTTTCTCTAGATTTAAACCTTGCAGCAAACATGTTTAAATCTCTCTCTGAAATGGACCCTTCTGCCTTTTCCCTAAAAGCACTCAGGTCCTTATTAGGCTCAGGTGGTAATCCTGGATAATACACTCTATACAACTTGGGATTTTTAATCAAACCACCTACAAAGTACCTTCTGATATTTCAAATATCAGATCAAGTATAATATAGACTATGGCATGGGCCTGTTTGGGGACCTATTCATCTGTTTTCTACCAGTGCCCAGTTTGCTTAATATAATAATTAAGATGATGGGGTCAATGACATGCAGGAGTGAGAAAAGTATATAAAAACATAAATACACACCAGAACATTTGAAAAATAAATTCATAATTATATCTTCTTCATGAACTCTACTTTTAAGAGGGGGGATAAATAGTCAATATATACCCTAAATAAGAAAATTTAATGTATGGGCAGAGATAATGCATATTGGATGTCTAAAATGAAAAGTAAAATATTCTAAAATTGGATGTCTTTAAGGTTGGATGGCTTTGTCTTAACGGAATGAGTTAGGACACATGTTTGAGAATAAACTAAGAAGATGTGTATCACACTAACCAGCTGGGACTACCCAGGAGACACGGAAGAGCTACTGAAGAGTCAAGATTGAAAAGGGAGCAAGACTCAAAAGAGTCCCTCCACTCCTGAGTTTATATTTGCCTGCCAAAGTTAAGTGACCAGATGTCCCATTCTTGGTGGGACAATGCCTATTGTAAAAATTTTTCACCATTTACCATGGCATTATTAAAAAGTCTTGATTTTTGTAGAGAGTGCACAACAAGCTAGGGAATGGCAGGAGAACAGAAAGGGAATATACCCCCTCCACACCCCTCTCTCCTGGTTAATTGTGTCCCACTTTTCCAATGTTAAAAAGGAGAAAATTCTGGTCACTTTAAAGGAGAAAATTTACAAAAGTTCAAATGCAGCCACTGTACTAAGGTATCACTTCAGGAGGAAAGATGTTTTCATAATTTGTAATTAACATTCTCCAACTAATAAACATTCTCATCTGATTAACAAACATTCTCATATGGAAGCACATTTTCACCTAGAGGAGTGCTGCTTGTCTCCAGCAAGGAATCTCTTCCTCACTCCTCATTTAAGTGAACTTCCAGGAACACGCAGTCACATACTCAAGTTTTATTCATAGTCTTGTCTGCCATGAAATCTTCCCAGAGGGAACAGGACAACGTTTCCCTAACTGGGAAGTGAGTGATACCGGAATAGCTGAAGAGTCAGTCAACTGTGTTATACCTTGAAGATACATGTAAAAACACATTATACTTTGAAGATACATGTTAAAGTCTTAAATGTAGGTAACAGAAAGAAAATAGTCGAAGTAAACATTAAGGGTTATAGTCCACAAATGGGAAGCAGGGAAATGTGTATAAACAAGAATAAGGACTTTTGAAGCAGTAGGTAGAATGGATTATAGAAGGTTTTTTTTTAATCTTAGTCATATTTAGATTCACACATATGCACGATTCCAATTCAACAATTAGAAGTATATGAGGAGTATACATGAGCTCTAAAAATTTTAAAACGAAGACCCTTGCTAGGATGGAAATGTGTGCAGAGTCGAGCTGAGATCTCGAGCCCACCCACACTAGCACAGAGACAAATGAAGAGACGTCAGGAAAAGTTGCTCAGAAGCTAGCCAAGAGAATACAGTGTCTCACAGAGCAAGTCATGAAAAGGCACTGAGACTAGAAAAAGAGAAAGAAAGAAAGAAAGAAAGATAGAAAGAAAGAAAGAAAGAAAGAAAGAAAGAAAGAAAGAAAAAAGAAAGAAAGAAAAAAGGCATTGAGGAGCACAGGGAACGTATAGGGTTCAGCAGTTCTAATGGGCAGGTAGGAGGAGCCCAATATGAACGTTGATTAATTGATTGATTTTTTTTTTTTAGCTTTAAAAACAAATTTATTTTCTCACAATTTACAAGGCTGAAAATTCAAATTGAAGGTTCCAGCTAGAGAGGAAAGCTTTCCTTCAGTTAACTCTGAAAGAAGGTCTTTATCTCCAATTGATTTTTTTTTTAAAGAAGAAATTTGTAACCTTTACATAAGCAATCTCACTGGTGTCATGGAAAAAAAAAAGGGCAAGGTGGCAGGAGACAAATTGGAGCTTATTTAAGAATTAATGAGAGGTGAGGTATTGAAAACGAAAATTTGCCAGGTCTTAAAGTGATTTTACTTCCTCAGAGAATAGAGCCGCAGAAAGGTCGCTGAAAACAAGGAGGGTACCAGGAACCCCTGGTGGCAGAAAGCAAATGCCTTTCAGAGGGAAGTGAACAGGAGGGTTGCCCTAGAAATGCAGGAGTGGGATAAAAGATATTGCATAGACACAGATACATATGAGTCTGAGTATCTTATGTTTTGCTAAACAAAGATTTACACAAAATTAAATTCAGTTATATGAAAAGGTCCATGAGTTCTGACAAATGTATGCCATAAATTGGCTATCACCCTAATCAAAACATACTGACTCAAAAATGCATTGTCACAGCAGAGTGCAAGCCAAATCATAGAAACCATATAGGACAGGGTCGGAATGCTCCTGGGAGTTTCTGAAAGTCACTCTGGATGGGTGCAGACAGTCCTATCTGTCTCCCATGGAGAGACAGCTCATGGAAAAGGCTGACCTTGCAGATCGTGGCCCAAGGTGTAATCACTAAGCCACCCTGGCTGCATGAATCAAGTCATCTGTAAACCTGAATACCAGCTTTAATTATTCTCATTAGCACAAGTTTCTGAGCCCATGATAACCATTCATCAATTTTCTGTATAGTCTATGTATTCCGGAATGTTGTGTAAGGTCACATATTATGTAGCCTTTGATTCTAATTAATTTAGTATAAATCAGTGCATGAGAAATCCATCCATATTGTTCCATGGATCCAAATTTTATTTGTTTTTATTACTGAGAGTTATTCATCAGCATTTGACACATATCCCTCTGTGCATTCCCCAAGCTAAAGAACATTTTTGATGATGTCAAAAATATGATCATCACCATAATACACAGATATGTGAATAGTCATTATTTTATGCATAAAGTAGGTAAAGAGAAGAGTTTCTTTTATGATTCTTGTTCTTTTTTATATTCCTTTGATTTCTGATGGGGAGAGTGCAAAACAAATTGACTTGGGGATGAAAAGAATTCAGCATAAAAATTTAAATGGATTCTACAGGAGATACAGGAGACATGCTGAATTGGACAACTTTACTGGTGAAAGGGAAAGATGCAATCCCTATGCTAATAAATGCATATCAAATAATATAACTTTTGGTATTACAATTTAATACTAAAAACTCTTAAAATACTGATTACAATTCAATATCTTTAAAAAGTTGCTACAACAATACAAGACATCGAAGTGTGGAGAGGAAATAATTTAAAAAAATAACAATTAGACATCATGACAAATGGGTAAAAGACAGCAGTTCTCAAAGATATAACTTTACCTATATCCAAAATCAACACTCATACAAGCAGTAGTAAAAAAAAAATCAAACAAAGTACTGCATTCAACAAATTTGCTGCAAAAGATGTCTTTGAAGTGTTAAAGAACAAAGTATCACTTTGAGCATGATGATGTGTGTGCAATCCAAAAATGGTATTTTCAATAAATTTAATACATGTTAAAGTTGGTTACTGAGTAAGGAAAATTGGATTCTTGAAACATACTATTTATGGAATTCATGAAAAAATATGGAATTTCAGTCAGAAAATGTACTAGGTCTATCGAGGAAGACGTAGAGTGAGGATGTTCCTTAGAATTTAGGATAACAAGATATCTCACATACTTTTCTAGAAGTTTATCCAATGCTACGCTGTTTTTTATGTGCCATTAAGTTGACTCTGACCAGTAGAGACCCTATACATATCAGAAGGAAGCACTTTATAGTCCACAACATCCTCTATGTTGTTTCAATGCCTGAGCCCACTGATGCTCAATGCGTTTCATTGAGGACCGCCTTCTTTTGCCAAACCTCCACTTTACTAAACATGCTGTCCTGCACCAGGAACAAGTCTCTCTTGACAAATGCTCAAAGAATGTCAAATGGAGTCTTTTTATTCTTGCCTCTAAAGAGCATTCTGGCCCTATTACTTTCAATACCCGTAGTTTTGTAGTTTAGCAGCCCATGATGCTTTCTATATACTTCACTGTTCAAATGCATCAATTCTTCTATGGTTTTCCTTATTCAATGTCTAACTTTCATATACATTTGAAACATGGAGAATATCATGGCTTCTTTCAGGTTCACCTAAATCCTCAAGGTAACATCTTTATTCTTCAATATCCTTAAGAGGTCTTGTGCAGAAGATTTACCTAATGTAACATACATTTATATCCAGACTGCTGCTTCCATGAGCATTGATTGTGGAATGAAGTTAGACTAAATCCTTAGCAACATCACGCTTTTCTCTATTTATTATGATGTTACTTAATTAGTCCAGTTGTGAGGATTTGGGTCTTCCTTACATCGAGTTGTAATCCATACTGAAGACAGCAATCATTGACTTTCATCAGCAAATGCTTCAATTTCCCCTCTCTTTCACCAAGCAAAATTTTGTTATCTGCATACTACATATTGCTATCCTCAAAATTCAGTTAGGGTAAACCTAAGGTCATATTTTGACTCTTGTGAATTTCTTTTGTTTTCAGCTTTATCCTGATCTTAAATAAGTGCAAATGATTGACTCTTCCATAGTCAGCCCCTATTCTGGCTAAGACACTGATAATGAACTTCTCCGTTGTGTCTTCCCACAGATGTAGTGAAATTGTATTCCAGCTGGAGCAACCCATGTGATTTCTGTGTACCCTATCTAGAGAAGTCTAAGTCTTCTGTATTGTCAAAAAGATATTTTCTAAAAACAATACCTTGATTTTGCATAATTATATCATGAGATCTCCAGCTTCATTTCACCACTAAGTCCAAACTTTCCAAACGCTCTTTCTTCCTCTTTGTTTTCAATTTGATTGCAGTTTAATCAATATCTAATTCAAGTCTTTGGTAGAATTCTTCAATTTCTTCATCACTAGCTATTGTTATCGGTGCTTAAAGTTGAATGACAGTTGTATTGACTAGATTTCCTTGAAGGCAGGTAGATACAATACAATCACAGACAGCATTGTACTTTATGATGGTGTTAGCAAGATACTTTCTTACGATGAATGTTACATCATTCCTCTGGATTGTGTTATTCTTGGCAGAGTAGACCATAATATTTTCTGATTCAAAAAGGATATTACCAGTCCATCTCAGCTCACTAATGCCTAGGCCATTGATCTTCACATGTTTTTATTTTAGTAAAATTTCAATCTTCCAAAATCATACATCTCACATTCCAGATTTTTGCAGCGTTTTCTCTTTACCTTGCGTCTTGAGCCATTAGTAAATGAAGCTCCTGAAGCCTCCTCTCCCATGGGCTTTACCTGACTCAGGTTGCCATGTTCAACTCCCCCTTCAATAAATCCATCTCATTTCAAATGCGCACAGACCAGAGTAACCCATTTTCTGGTATTATCTCCAGTGATCTTGTGCTTCCCTTGTTTAGGCTTTCAGTAGTGGACAATTCTTTGAAGCTATGTGTAAGTTTCTCAGTCTCTTCTTCCTTTGACGTGGGGTCCAGAGTCCTTCTTTGTTGTCTGCTTAGTCTAAAAGCTCAGATTAAAACTTCACATTACGGCGACCCTGCTGGAACACCCTAATTATCCCAGCATCAAAACAACATGCAAGGCACCACAGTATGACAAGCTGGCAGACAAGTGGTGGTATCTAACTCTAGGTCTTTCCAATTTTCATTAATTTTTTTTGTTTGTCTTAAAGTCACCCTTTGAAATGTTCTATTCACCACTTTGACTTCATTATTTCCCCAATTTATTTAGCTACTCTGCAATGAAGACCAAGTTTCAGAGTTTCTTCTCTGAACAAGAAATCCCTTTTGATCTTTTCTTTCTTACTTGTCTTTTGAAGGAACTTTTGCTTTCTTTAGGAATGATGCTACTGATGAACTCACAGAGCTCCTTGGGTGTTCTGTCATTAATGGTCAATGCTTCAAATCTGTTTTTGAGGTATTCTCAAAATTCAGTTGACATAGATCCAAGGTTGTAGAGAGCTCTTGTCCACTTGATTTAATTTTATTGAGCTTCAACCTGAACTTACATATGAGCAATTTACCACAGTATGCCCCTTACCTAGTTTGAGCTGCTCATCTTGGGCTTCTCCACCATATTTTTCTACAGATGTTGTCGATTGGATGTCTGTGTGTTCCATCTGGAGAAGTCTATATAGAGTTGTCATTTGTGTGATTGGAAAAAGCCTGTGCCATGTTCTTAAAAAATTCTACCATTTAATCTCTAGCTCCTTTTCTATCACAAATACCATATTTTCCCATCTACGTTTCTTTCCCTTTGTTTTCAATGTGTACATCTCAATTTTCAATAGCTATCAATGAATTTTTATTGCATGTTTAATCAACTTTTGATGGAAGACAAAGGTAACATTTTTCATCACTACCTTTTTTGGCCAGTACATAAATTTTATTAGATTTCCTTGAAGGCAGGTAAATATATAATCCAACACATAATAGACCTTGAAATTCACTTTTTGACAATGAATGCAATGCTATTCCTCTCAAGTGTGTCAAATGTCAGCATGATAACCATATGAGTTTCTGATTCAAAAGGGCTAACCCCAGTCTATTTCAATTCAATAATGTTTAAGATTCAACTGTGTGGATCATATCAAGCTATTGATAGTCTTGGAAAGAATAAGAATTTCAGAACACTTCATTGTACTTCTGTGGGACATATACATGAATCAAGAGGCAATTGTGCA
>PVJH01005385.1:0-113034 GCA_004026705.1 Nesogale talazaci | reverse complement strand
TAGAAAGCCATAAAGAAAGAACAACTTTCACCTATCTCAATCTGTAAGAATGGAGGAAATAATTCCAGTCTTCAGTAGCAATAGTGAAAGGGTTTATAAGATAAACATTAAGTAAGGCAAGATGTCTCAAAGAAGATGGTGGTAATACACAGAATCATTACACCCAAACAATTTGGTTAATATTCAAACACTTCAAGAGGCAGCATATATCCAGAACCAATGGCACAGAACGGAGACCTCCCAGCTGCCCTGAAGCTATCAGTGAGTCACTAGGCTTCAGGAATGATCAGCATACCAATCTGAATGTTTCTGCAATCTGACGAAGCACGGGAAACTCACTGACCTATGCCAAGAAATGTGACCAGCCTACAACAAGAGAAGCTGGTGAGTTCCTTTGGTATTGTAATATACCAAGATGTGAGATCCTTGATTTTCAGAATAAGAGCACCTTTGCAAAAGGCGTGCTTTTTTGAGTAATTATTAGACACGTGTTTCCAGTCCTGATTTGCTCATTTTGATTTTCCTTCAGTTCCTTATTCTTAAAATAGATACAACCAACCACATTTCCACCAAACTCTTCATCCCTGTCCACAGTTGATAATAACTAGCATTGCCAACATTATGCACTTCTGGGAGCAGACAGGCTTGTCTTGCTCGAGAGGAATAGCTCGTGGGTTGACATCACCAATTTTGAGATTAACTTTCCAAGCCATTTTAAAATTAATACCAGTCTTAAACATATTTATTAGTATGATTCAAAATATGTATTGAAAGCCATTTTCTCTTATAGTTACTGTTTTGTGAATCAGCTCCAATGTAAGTAGGGTATGGGGGAGCGGAAAGCGTGCACCAGGGGGATCTAGATAAGGTGAGACATCTTTGATAGAGTAATTGCTTTGGTTGGCTTTCCAAGCAGGTGTTTGTTTAATTAAAGTACACTCAAATGCAACCTCAATTAATTTACAAATTTTCATAGCCTGAGATTAAGCACACAGTTCTTTGTCTCTTATTCTGTATTCGCAGGACCTTGAAACTTCTGGGCAAAATCAAAATGCTGCTTGCTAGATAGGACAGTTTAAACATATTGCTGCCTTATGGGATATACATTTACGGGAATATTAAATAAAGAAATCTAAAACACTTTTAGAGTAGTATGAATATACTATTCCATTATACCTAGGATTCAGGCATTATGTCATATAAACACACGCTATGTTATATCATATAAAACACAAATATTTTATGTTTATATGTGTACAACACTGTAGCGGTCATGTATTTGATGTCAATTTCATGATTGGTATGTAGGAGTGGAGTCTAGCCTGTCAATCTGGAGATAGCCAGTGAGTAGCCAATGAGGCCTCTGTTTGGGCATGGCTTTCTCCCGAGAATTCTGTGAAGTCTCATAGTATTTCCCTCATGGAGATGAGAGACCATCTTCCCAGTTGCTGGGAGTTGCTTCACTGACCACACAAGATGCTAGCATCTGAGGAACTGGCGGAGCCAGAGGAGAAGCTACATGGCCTTACTCTGATGGAACCAGACCTCTGAAGCTGGAAAAGTCACAGAGAAACCCCTGCCAGTGCTGAGATGCTTCTATCGCCAATGGATATTGATGATGGATCCTGAGCCCTCAAAATGAGGAGCCATGAGGGGACCCCTGCTAGAGCCAGGATTCTGCACCCACTAGCCTGTGACTTCGTGATACTTTATACACTGGTATCAGATATATGGGCAATACCAGACTTATGACTTAGAACTGGACTGAGTTGGGATGCTTTCTCAATGTTCCATTCTTCTTGTATATAAACATTTCCCTTATATCCATATGCGTGCCTATGAATTTCTTTCTCTAGACTACCCAGACTAACACAAGCACATAATCTTGTCTTCCTTCCTTCCTTCCTTGTTTCCTTCCTTCCTTCCTTCCTTCCTTTCTTCCTTTCTTTCTTTCTTTTGTGGCATCACTGCCCTGGTGGGAGTAGGAAGCCCAGCCTTGCTCCTGGAGAACTGCTGCTGGATTTGAACCATCAACCCTTTGGTCTGCAGTCCCGCACACAACCACTATGCTACCAGGGCTCAGTCCTATAATATACTTGCTACTTTTTGCTTATTATATATTTTTAAAACAGAAAAAATATTTATTCTCAAGTATTATCCTGGCGCCTATACATGTTGTTAGGTATGATATGAAAGCTTCACACTGGATATTTGCTAGTGTACTCTTTTATATAAAAAAAGCTCCATAGTGGCAGATCTGAATATTGTTTGCTGCAACACAAAGTCGTGTCATTTTTATATTAAAAATAAAAGCCTCGAATCAGAACACATTTGCTTTCCAAATGAATTTCTTTGCCAACTGCTTAAGTAAAGAGCTTTATAAAGGTTTTTGATTAAAAACAGCAACAACAACAACCAATGAGTGGATACAGTTTCTGTGGTGATTTTATTTGTTTGTTTTGAGCCTTGAAAAGGGCCAAAAATTGCATGAAATGAGTATGATATAAATTTTCTTTAAAGACTGATAAATAGTATAAAAATATTTCAAAATTCTGCCAGTCAGATCTCTTCTCATGTTGTGTCTTATTGGTGTGTTAGGCTGAATTGAAGCACTGCTCAGACACTGCTAGGAGATTTCTGTCAGACATTTTAAAAAGCTCATGGATAAAGATTCACTTGAGAAAATATGCATGTATGTATGTATGTATGTATGGGAGTAATTATAAATATGTTCCCAAAGAACTGAATGCCTATTATTATTTTATTTGCTTCTTTGTTTTTATAGATACATAAGCTTTTAGAATAAAACCAACTACATAATAAAGAAGAAACCTTTGTAAAGTCACTACAAGGGACAACACACACTTCAGCACATATAACAGAACACTTGAAATATTTTCAGCAGACTGTCAATGTTGTAGGTATGAATATAGATGTGTACACCTTGACTTCTGCGTACATTGTTTGACAATTTTATTTTACATAATCAATTAAGATCAGTCTTAAACACATAGAATTTATGATAATTATATATATACTGGGATTGAGTCTACTATTTTTATAACAATAAACAAAGTATAGTTTTATAACAATAAACAAAGTATAGTTTTATAACTATAAACAAAGTACCTTCTATATAAAAATAATATTGAATTCATGTTTTAAAAAATAAATATTTTGCTTCCTTCACATAAAAATTCAAATTTGTAATGAAAGGTAATCCACGTTTTTTCAATTAATAAGCTTAAAAAAAAGGAAAGAATGGATTGACGTGGCTAAATCCCAAGAATTTCAGTGTTTCAGAAGGGACTAAATGACTGGCACTATCAGTAACAAAAGTTTCTTGACCTTGATGACACTTAAGGTTGAAAAGTAACACTTCCACTTTTCCCCAGGAGCTTTAGGAAGTATCTTCCTATTCAAAATGTTGTAATTTAATTTTATAATTTCATAAATAGGTAACAAAGTATTAAGTAGGTTTGTAAACAGAATTTGACTTTGGAAATGACTGTTGCAATTTAGTATATTTGCATATTTGGAAGCTTTTCAACTCTTTTATTTGTATCATGTATAGCAGCATTTAGTTGGGAATTTTTTTTCATGCACCTTATATGTAAAAGTCTACATATGAAAACTATATACCTAAAGGGGAGGATTGGTCAGTACTTGATTTATTGTCTCTCAATATCTATAAATCATTTTGCTTTGCGATAAGGTCTATATTAACCTTTGTCAATAGGGGGAGCTGAGGAAATGGATGCTATGTGATTCTATAATGCTTTATTTTCTCCTGCATGGCTGCTCCTGAATGTGTGTGGGGGAGGGTTCTGAGACACATGGTGGGGGAGATGTTGGGGGGGGGGATGCCCAGAGGTGCTTACTCCTTCATCACTAAGTCTTTGAGGGAACCCAGCAGCCAGCTGTCTGTATTTTCAAGTGAGCTTCAGCACCCTGGTGGCTCAGTTCCTCTGATGTCGCCTGACCCATGTGCAACTTTTTCAGCCAGACAGGAACTACAGTCTGCAACCTGTGGGAAGTTTCTTTGCTATTCTTGTGCTATCTGTAAGGGCTAAATCCTCTCTAAGGAGGTCTGACTCTCAGTCTTATGGACTATTATGTCAATTGAAGTGCACAATGTCTTCCTTGTTTACTCTCACGCAACTGTCAAAGTTGAAGGTACTTCCTGTGTTGACTATACCTGTGTTCTGAAATGCTCTGGCCCCTTTTGGCAGTTAACTGGATTTTGCTGGTGTTATTTATTGTGCTATTTGGTTCTTTACACAGCAACCTTATGCATAAGATAGTAAATCATTTCCTAGTTCTGGGCCATCTCCATGACTGAATTCATTATTGTGACTATTAAACCATGTTTAATTGTGACTATTAACTGTCTTTATTAATATCAGCTACTAATCTTACTAGTAGCTAATAATTTGCTGTAAGATGTTTCCTAAGAGAAGACAAATATAGTTTCTTACCATTGTCTTGACTTTAACTGATATACCTCCACTATATAGAAAGCTTGCTGAAACTGTCTCCTTATCACAAATTAACTGAAGCTATTTTAACACTCCAGTGGTAATAATAATAAACAGTAATAATAAAACCAATAAAAGCTGCAGCATCAAACAGTCTACAGAATCAAACACTCCTATATCTTATTTATAATTACTTGTTTTTATAAATCTGTATGACAATTATATGCTGAGAACTTATCTATGATTCTTTCATTTCTCTCCTAAATTGAGGAGCTGCCTATTACTTTAAAAATCATGTTTTATAGAACCTTTTTAGATAAGAAAGAACATGCTGGCTTTTGTTTCAGTTTCTTTACTTGTGTTCATTTGTTTTGCCTGTTTATAGCTAGTGTATGTTAAAGTGCTATGAATGAAGAAATGCACAACTGACTTAGAACTTATTGAATATTTGCTAATAAAGCAAAGGATATGTGCCTGCAAAGACACACAAAAGGAAAATTGTGTAGTAAAAGTTATGTATTCACCATGCTAATTATGAGTGAAATTAGAAAGTGGTTATTCCATATATTCCTCAAAAGTATTGATCTTTTGAGTTTTGACAATGCATTGCACTAGGTTTCCTGGGGAAATAGAACTCCTGTGTGTATAAAAAATAGCTTTTCTGTGCATGAAGGCCTCTCAGTGCAGTCCAACTTAAGTCCATGAGCACAATGGTAGCTAGAGTCCGCTTGAGACTCACTTACCTCCAGGCTGATGATGCAGAAATGTGAAGCAGGATGCAGGAAGATCGGAAGCCAGTGGGTGTAGAGGAGGCCCAACACCTCTCTTATAAAAAAGTCATACTTCCTAGAAGACTTCATCAGGTGATTGACAGCTTGGACTCCACCCCTACAAAAGTATAAGATGACATAAATCCTAACTGCTACAGACAAGAATTTGATTGAGTTCTGTATCTCTTGGTAAAACTATAACATCAGAATTTTTGACACAGCTGTGCAATTCCCCATACCAACATTGTTTGGTTTGTCAGTTTTCTATCGGGATCTGTTTTGCTTGGGATAACGGATCATGTTATTCTCATCTTATGTATGTATTGCTTTGTAATCAAAATAAGTAACTGGATAATTGGGTAATTGCATTGTCACGACTGACCCTTAAAGATGGGCTCTGTTTTTAAAACTATGACAAATATTAATGGAAAAAATACAACATGGTTCCAAATATTCTGTAAATAATCTCGGGGTTTCATTCTGGATTGTACTGGCTTTTCATTTGTGTAACTCCCTCACATGTCTTCTGAAATTGAGGTTAAATCTGGATAACACAAATTGTTGGGGGATAGCCAGCTCTCCACAACTAATTA
Source organism: Nesogale talazaci (assembly GCA_004026705.1). Taxonomy (NCBI): domain Eukaryota; kingdom Metazoa; phylum Chordata; class Mammalia; order Afrosoricida; family Tenrecidae; genus Nesogale; species Nesogale talazaci. The sequence continues at coordinate 107,193 of PVJH01005385.1, read as the reverse complement.
TCAATTCATTAAGCACATTATATGGTAAAGATATATGAAGATTATTGTAGAGTCTTAGAGAGATGGGAGAGATGATTGAGTAAAATAAATGTCAGACACTTTTCACGGTAGCATGCTCACCTCCTGAATAGCTATGATTCAAACAGCCAGGTCCGCTCACAGTAGCAGGCAGAGACAGCTGGAGAGTCATTGCTAACGAAGGCTTCTATATCTTTAGTATCATACATGCCCACTAATTACAGGCAAAGACATACGTCACAGAAGGGGGTTGCACAAGAGGCAATACAAGCAATGGGAGAGGGATTTATAATGGGCATAAGTGTAACAGGAAGGGGATAAGCTAGGGCTGTACACATACTAGGAAAGGATTAGGAGTATACATGTGACCAAAAGGGTGGATCCTATATTCATTATGGTGGCCCAGGTCTAACCTTGGTCACCATTGAGTGGGCTTGACCTCCCTGGGCTCTCGATCAAGGAAATAATCTACTAATATACTTATCAGAAGGGAGTGGGCTCTAGTTAGGGTGGGAAAAATTATACCATCTGATTGCTCTGGACAACTGATAACTCTTAGGGAGAGTTATCCTCCATGGGTGCAGTCATTCATGATATGTGGCAAGCAGCTAGGTGTGGCATATATTGAAAGGAGACAATTTGGGAGAAATCTTTCTGTTTCCCACAACAAACTATTTCTGGGAAGACTACCATAATTGATTCTGTTGATCTACAGTAGCATAACATCACATTGGAGAGTGGTACTCAATTCATCTCCCAAGTCAGGATGGGAAGGAGAGTCCTGTTTAAGATGTAAGCCAACATTCTACAAACGAGTTCAGATATTTCATGATTTTCAAAAGACAACTTAAAAAACCAGGAAATATTATAATGTAATATGGAACAATCTTGAAATGGAAAACCAAAAGAGAAGAACATGCCTAACACTTCTTAGAATTAAAGAACTGATGGAGAATGTCAAGCTTCAAGTTGCAATATTAAAAATTTTCTAGATAAAATCTTAATCACTGGAAGCATAAAAATATGATGAAACATAGTCATTGTACAAAAATTGATCATTATTCCATCATTTCAAGAGGTAGCATATTATTCAGAATGCAGGGGATTAAAGAAGTACAAAAGCACACTGAAGGGATTGAGAAACAAAACTTCAAAAATTGATAAAATAGTACTAGAGATATAGCACCATATAGATGCAAGACTGGAGACACATTTTTATGTCAACTGGAAAAAATTCAAATGTTTGCCCATTCCAAAGGAAATTGATCCAACAGAAATGAAAATCAGGCAAGATTATCATTAACGTCACATGCAAGTAAAATTTTGCTGAAGATAATTAAAGACAACATTCACAGAGAAAGAAAATACCTGCCTCTGTGTCAAAAAGAACAACTAGAAATTTAAGTTGGATTCAAAAGTTAATGCAGAATATGAGATGGCATTGGTGATACATGAATCCTGGCAGACAGCAAAGAATGCTAGAAGTATGCTTCTTTGTGGTTTATTTGCGATGCCAAGGCTCTAAACTATGTGAATCATAACAAATGGTGGGTAAATTGGTGAATGGAGGCATTCCAGAATACAGTATTGTTCAGGTAGAACATGTGCAAGGTGCTCAGTGGGGTAGTGATTGTGAGTCGGGCTGTTAGCCACAAGGTCTGAAGTTTTTGTTTTTGTTTTTTTTTGGGGGGGGCATCACTGCCCTCTGGTGGTGGGAGTAGGAGGTGCAGCTTTGCTGCTGGATTTGAACCTCCAACCCAGTCCCGCACACAACCACTACACTAGCGTGGCTCAGCCCCTGTCTGAAGTTTGAAATAACCACCCGCTTGCTGTGAGAGAGAAAAACGAAGCTTGCTCCTCCCTTCAAGAGTCGCAGTATCACAAACTCTCAGGAGCTGTTCTCCTCTGCATTTGCTAAGGAATTGCTAAGACATGGCAACCTCTCCATGGAAGTCAGTTTGGTTTTGATTTGGAGAACACAGAGGACAGAGGAAATGGTTTGCTAAAACAAGGAGATACTGCTTGGCTTATGATGGTGAACATAAGAATTGTATCATTACACCATACACACTCAATTTGTATGCCGAGCAAATAAAGTAAATGGACTGCTTGAAGAAGACTGCAGAATCAGGAATAATCTAACACATTTTAATAACCCACGCTATGAATGTGATGAAACCATGCTTGGTGAATGAAGAGAACTCTAAGCAGCTACAAATGACAGTCAAGGATGACAGATGTCACTATGGATTATACCTCCACATGAAGGAAACAAAAAAGATCACAACAGGACCAATAAGAAGCCTCGTGCCGAATGAAGAAAAGATTGACGTACACAAGCATTTAATTTTAACTGGATCCACAATACATATTCATGGAAGAAGCAGTCAAATAAGCAAATCACATTGGTCAATTCTGAAGCAAATTGTATCTTTAAAGTGTTAAAGTTTTAAAGTAAGAGGGATGCTACTTTGAGTACAAGATGTCCTTGATTCAACCATCGCATGCTCAATTGCCTCCGACGTGTGTGAAAAGCGGGACAGAGAATAGGAAGACTGAGGAAATTCTGAGTATAGTGTGGGCAAATATCATTGCATATACTATGAAATCCCAGATGAGTAAATATACCTGACTTTGAAGTCCTGTCAGAACTTGCCTCAGAAACAAAGGCGAGTAGACATCTTTCACCCACCTTAGACATATTACCAGGAGCTTCAGTCCCTGATGCATCATTCTTGGAAAATTAAATGATTGAAAATGAGGCAACCCCTCCATGAAATGAACTGACACAGAGGCAACAATAATGGACTCAAAGATAACAATGACTGGGGATGAGGCAAGCCCAGGAAGTACATCGCTCTACTGTGCATCGAAGCCTTCTGTTTTGGAATTGATCCAAGCACCAAACAGCAACATCACAAACAATATGATTGTATTGGGTAATGTTCTTATTTTCTATTATTTTATAATTGTCTTATAAATTATTTTTTAATTGTATGTCAATTATACTGCCATCATGAAAGGGAAAACTCTCAAAAGCATTATTATTTTTCCCACATCAAAAGCATTTTTAATGAGAATTATTTAACTTGTTAGCATATTATAGAGAGGGCTAAATCAAGTCTAAATGGCAAAATAGAACAACTCTAAGAATTCATATAGAACTAATTAATAATTCAAATAGAATTATTAATAAGTATATTATTTATATATTTTAAGTAAATATAATTAACATTTTAATAGATTTGTAATGAGACCATGTTGCAATTAATGTGTAATACTTTGTGTGTGTGCTTCATATGGATTCACATTTTATTTTTGATACCTACTAAAATATTTTATCATTTTAATTAAAGATAGCATCATCTGATATATTTTTTCTTTTAACATTTATACTTTCCAGTGCTTACTGGTATTTTAAAACGGACAGATACAAAGCTTGTCTTTCTAATTGAAAATACCTTAGTGTATTATTTTTGGGGGCATCACTGCCCTCTGGTGGTTGTGGGAGCTACCCAGCACTGCTCCTGAGAGCCACCACTGGATTTGAACCGCCAAGCCCACAGGCCGCAGTCCCGCACTCAACCACTTATGCCACCAGGCTTATCCCAGTGTATTACTTTTATAATAGTGTATTTTCTGAGATCTCAAGTGAATGAAGTATTCTGAATATCTGAATACACTTAATGCAAAATTAATCATCCTTCTAAGTTTAACTAGTGCCACTTTATCTATGACTAATATTGGAATAATCAAAACCTTTTACATTTTCTTCTTTCTTGAAAAAAAATTTAAATAAATTTATTTCTAATCTAGCTTTAAAGACATAACCATTATCGTGATCAAAAGGAATCAAATAATTTTGTAACAAAAACAAACACGCAGCCAAATTTTTGTCCATTAATTGGTGATTACTGTCATTGTGATTCAACCTGTTTTCAAATAGAACCCACTGTTATTTCTCATTTTTGCTTGCATACACCAATTGTAGTCATTTATAAGGATAAATGAAAGGTACTGCTATAAAACATGTCTTTATTAAATAAAAATGTCAAAATATGAGGCTAGTATTTCCATCCTAAAAGAGTGAGCAGATGATTTTTAGTGATGGGAAAAATAGTCATGGGTGCTGTTTTTATTGTCTTTTTCACAGCAATGCAATTTTCAAATTTCTTATTTATTTATTTCATAGGTCTCATGTTTGTCGGGTCTCCTTCAGGGAAATTGCTAAGTTTAATCCTTTGAAATTCATCTCCCTCTAAAAGTCACTCCATTCTTCTGAGGGTATCTGCCAGAAGATCTATCCCTCTGCATGAAAGGTCTCTGGCTCATCAGATCCTCTTCAAAAAAAAGAACTTTTGGGTATTAAAAAATACTGTTTTGTTTTTCCTTCAAAGAACTCCTGTGTTTATATGGACTTTGGATTACTGGAATGATTGAGAACATTCCTCTGGTCTGATGGGCTCTTTCCTTTTGAAGAGATGCTAGAGAGACGGGCATCTGACCGAACGATCTTGTCTATAGATATTCCCTGATCACAGAGATATATTTAGACATTATTTGTTTAGAATAAACTCATGCATGTATAGAAGTAAACCCCAGGGGAAATAATTGTATACCTATCTTCCCAGGACCTTTGATTCACAACAAACTCACTGCCAGTGAGTCAATTCTAACTCTTAAGGAACCTAAGGACCAGAGAAGAAGTGCCTGTCTTTATCCAAGACTGCAACTTATTCTGTGTGCCCCTAAACCACCCCCCCAAACAGCGCCCCTCACCACTCACCCCGACCCCACCACCCCAACCCGGCCAAGACTGTAACACTTCATGGAAATATGAAGTCCCTATTAATTCTGTTCATAGTAACTTAAAAGATCTTTTGGGTAGGCTGAGCCCCAGTGGCATAGTGGTTGAGTGTGGGACTGTGGCCTATAAGCTTGGTGGTTCAAATCCAGCAGCAGCTCTTCGGGAGTAAGGCTGGGTAGCTCCCGCGACCAGCAGAGGGCAGTGGTGCCCCCCCAAAAGAAAAGACCTTTGGGGTATTAAAACATACTGCTTTTTTTCCCTTCAAAGAACCCCTGTGCTTATATGGATTTAGGATTACTGAAATGATTGAGAACATTCCTTAGAATTTCATGCATTGTAAAAAAAAACGAATGAAAGATCTCAAAAATTTAATAATTTAAAAATATATAGGTATTTGAAAATATACAGTCTAGACAGTGTTAAAGATATGCATATACCACTTAATTATCTTTCTTTCTTTTTATTAAAGTATCATTTTCCTGGGGGCACATACAGCTCTTGTAACAATCCACACTTCAATTGTATCAATCATATTTACACATGTGCTGCCACCATTAATTTCTATTTGAGCCCTCAGTATCAGCTCCTCCTTAGTATCAGTGCTTTTCCCTCCCTCCCTTGCCCACTCTCAGCCCTCTTTTTTTTTTTTGGGGGGGGGGGGCGGGCATCACTGCCCTCTGGTGGTCATGGGTGCTACCCAGCGCTGCTCCTGAGAGCCACCGCTGGATTTGAACCACCAAGCGCGGGGTCCACAGTCCCGCACTCACCCACTTACGCCACCAGGACTCCGCCCTCCTCATACCCTCTTGATAAATTATAAATTATTATTACTTTCATATTTTATATCAACTGCTGTCTTCATTACTCCACGGTTTCTGTTTCTCATCCCTCTGACTGGGTGGTGGGCTATGTGTCAATAACTGTGATCATTTCCTTCTTTCTCCCCTATCTTCCCTACCTTCACCTTCCTCTCCTGGTATCGCCACTCCCACTGCTGTAACTAGATTGCATGTGTCCCAAGCTCTTATCTCTGATCTGGACCTGTGCACATGCTGAGGTGTAGCCAGTAGTGAAGACAGGACTCGGGTCATGATAGCGAAGGGTGGGGGTTGTGGGGTGAGGAAGCCTCAAGGATTCAGCGGAATGTTGTGACTTTCATTGGTGCTATTTTTCATCATGGTTGCGACCCTCTGTAAAGGTCTACAGATGGGTTTGGGGGTCTCTTGGTCAAGCCCCCTTCTTCTCAACCATTTGGTTTTTGTTTGTTTGGGTTCTTCTGATGCCTGCTATCTGAGCCCATCGACACCTTATGAGCCATAGACCGGTGTTTTTGTTTTTGTTTTTGCTTTTCTCCCCCTTGGGCTTACTGTTTCTCTGCTAGCTGCCTGCTAGTTTTACTTCTTCTTTTGAAGAGCGCAGACACTGTATCTTTTGATACCCGGAAATCAACACTTCCTTCACCACATTTGTTTATGCACCCATTTTGTCTTCAGCGATCATGCTGGAAGGATGGGCATCACAGAACGCCAGGTTGTCAGAATAAAGAGTTCTTGAGTTGAGGCAGCGTTAGAGCTTGTCCACTGCCTCACTGTATTGCCATAGAAATAAATGTATATAGCACAATGCGCCTACTTCTATGTATTACTGTGTTTACAGAGGTGCTTAAACTATGCTTAAACCTCTATCCACAGCTCTCCCTCCTGGGCTTCCTCTGTTTCCGTTTACCTTATTCCTGCCCTACCATCACACTCACCCCTTGCCCGCGTTGCTCCAACCCTCACAGGATCCTTATGTCCTCCCAGTTGTTGATTTCAAGCCCTAGTTCTTCCACTGTCTGTAGTGTTGTTGGCTCACTACTCCCTTCCCCTACCCTTTTCTTTCCCTCCAGAACCATTGCTCCAATTGCTTTCCCCTCACGCTTTCTTCCAATGCTGATCTTAAATAAGCAGTCAAACCAAAAATTACAGAGACAAAACAGAAAGAATACAAAAATTTGAATTAAAAAGTGAAAACAAAATACACAAACAAAATTTATAAGTAGTAGAAAATATACAGCCTGGACACTGCTGAAAGACATGTGTATACTATTTACTTAGTTTTCTATTCTTAATAAACATTTATTGCTTTAAGAAAATTAATATTACTTAATCTAATTTATCATGCTTTTTTGTACCAGAAATAGTGCCAAAAAATGAATGAAAATCAACATGTTACTTCTTCATATTCATGGAAAACATCAGCATTACTAGAAATATCAAATCAAATAGGCATAACCATATATTAAATGTTTAGACATTTCTACATGATTATTTGAAATGGAAATGAGACATTTCTATGCCGAAAACTCAATGCAAATGCTTACATAATTATGGAGGAAACTGTAGTTACTTCCATCAACTTTAATTATTTTCTTTAATGATGAACTACAATTATAACTCCTGATATGTTCACATAAAGTAAACTTAGATAGCTGATGACATCTTATTAACTCATGATGCCTAGTAAACTCTGAAATATACCTTTGGCAAATTAAAACAAAAACAATTATGTTGTCCAACAATACAATCCTAAAATATTTTCTCATGTATATTATTTAAATGTAAACATTGATTTTATAACTTAAGTGTTTAGAAATACCAGGATATACACTTTTTACATATAATTTTCAAATGGCACTATACATCTTGTACGTATATCAGGAAACTTATTAATTGTAGGTTAAAGTAGAGCTTTATACAATGTTTCATCAGTTTCTTACATGTAAATATATAGGAAAAGAAATAAAATTATGAGTAGTTTTGAAGGTAGGGAAAGAAAGTCTGTCATATTTTTTTCACCATTCCATTATTCTGATTCTGTTCTGTGTTAGACCAGGTTCTTTAGAGAAACAAAACCAGGATACACACACAAACCCACACATATATATGTATGCATGTATGTATATATGTAGGTAAGGGTGGCTAGAGATTGGCTTATATAGTGACAATAGCTAATTAGTCCACAAAGAACAGTTAATATACTCAAGGTCTGTGTTAGTCTGGGTAGTCTCAAGGAACAAATTTTATAGACACACATATAGATATAAGAAAAAGGTTTATATACAAGAGGAACAGGACATTGAGCTCAGTCCAGTTCAAAGTCATAAGCCTGATATTAACCCATATGCCCAAAATCAATCTGTAAAGTCTCCTTCTGACTCATGAAGTCACAGGTCAGTGGGTGCAGAATCACGGTGCTGGCAGGGGTCTCCACATGGTTCCTCACTTCCAGGGCTCAGGGTCCATCAATAGCAGAAGCAACTCATCGCTGGTAGAGGTCTCCATGTGGCCACCCCAGCTTCAGAGGTCTGGCTCCATCAGGGCAAAGCTGTGTGGTCTCTCCGCGGCTCTTCCAGTTTCTCAGACACTGCCATTTTGTCTTGACTGTGATTCATCATCTTTGAGAACAGCTCCCAACAACTAGGGAAGATAGCTTCTCATCTTCATGAGGGAAATATTCTGAAACTTCCCAGAAGTCTCAGGAGAAAAAACATGCCCACATAGAGACCTCATTGGCTACTCAAGGCTATCTCCAGATTAACAGGCTAGACTCAACCCCCACACTTCAATCATAAAATCAACATAAGCACATGGCTGCCACAAGGTCCTTCAACTCATACTGACTGCTGGTCCAGAAGATTATGACTGCAATGCAGAAGGATTAAAAGTTGAGGCATAACATAGACAAGTAGCATGGGAGCATCAAGAAACAGATCCCGAAGGAGGTGACAGGATCCAACAGCAGGGTGGAGATAGGTCCTGATGGAGCCTCAAGTTTGAGAAATACGCTGCAAAGTAACATGATCCATGGGCTGGTGCTGCCCACAGGTAGTGCAGCACATGGTTGAGGCAAAGCACTAGCTCAGGCAGCAGTGAACTCATCCAATCACGAGGGAGAAAGAACAAAAGAGGTTGGCTCAAGAAAGCCATGACCTGATATAATTCCACCCACATCTTCCTACAGGAGCCTGATTAGCACATTGCCTACATAACTATTGCACAGGTTTTCTTTATGCAGTATCCCTTCATTGTATGTACTGGCAAATGCTTATGTGCAAACTTTCAAAAATGAAGACATATTTAATGGAATTCAGCATAACTATTTCAAAGAAGGGCAACAACAAGGGAATTTGAACATACAGTCATAAAATAACAACTGGTATATGCGCTGGCAGGAGAGTAGTAAACAAGGTCTATAATTTTAACTTACCAGATACTATGGGGTAAAAACATGTAGCAGTGGTCTTTAGAAAAGACTGGGGTCTTAAAAACTCTCAGGGGCAATTGACTACATTGTACAGTCAGTATGAATCAACATTCACTCCATGGCAGTTGGCTTTTCACGGGCACATGACATGTATACAAAATATACAGTATGCTACCTCAAAATGCACCCAGGTTTGTGCAGACTCAAAGAGATGATATGTCTCCATGCTCATGTAATTTCTAAGCTACTCCTTTTGCTACATTTGCCATTATTCTCTAGTAACACCAGTTAAATTAATTCACAAGGTCAAGCTCAGGGTAGGTACTTTTGAGCACCATATAATGGCATGGTATGAAACCATTACTGTACCTATCTATCTCATAATTTTATAGCTAATGTACATTTGGACTATTTTCAGATATTTTCAGTTATGGTTAAAGTTACAATGAAAAGTCATGTATATTTTAAGTCTTATACATATTTTATAGGTTTATATTTATTTATATTATATATATTTAACAGTGAAACTGGTGACTCTAACTTTACAGATATTTATGGTAGTCATAACAGATAATACTAAAAAGATTTCCAAATATTATAATAAATGCAACATCTCATTAGTGACTAACAACCCAAGTTTTGTCAGATATTTTCATTTTATCTGTTTTTGTATATATGCTGTCATATCTAATTATAGGATGAACTTGCAATTTCACAATGACAAAAGATATGTGAATGTCTTTCCAGTTATGTCCCTGGGATAGACTCTTGTAGAGTGAATGACAAAAGTGCTCGCAAGTCTGTTGAATGTTTTTAATATTATATTTTCTGTCTTTTATTTCTAGGAATTAATTATAAACTCTGTAAGTAAATATACACTTCAAACAAACATCTTTTCACTTTATAAATACAAAGGAGAATTAAAAACTTAGTGGAAAATCCCATTATCTTTCAGTTATATTTATCCAGGGAATTATTTGAAGCTCTTCCTTTCATTTGTCCTATGAAAAGTAAAACTTATTTTAACAGAGTTTTATATATATACCTTTTTTTGCTAGTGCTTTAATTATCTTTTCAAAGAATTACTTGCTGCTTAGATGCTGTCATAGTTGGCTAACTTTACTTCTTAAGGATTTTTCTTTTTTTTTCTCCTTAACAAAATATTTTTGCTTTACTTTTCAGATATTTCTATGAACCGTTTATGTGTATGGTGAATGGCGAAAATTGGGACGTTTCTAGTGTCTGGTTAACATCACATAATTTGTTGAAAATATAATGCTGTATTCTTTAATAACTTTGTATGATCAGATTTGCTAATAAATTTCTGTCATAAATATTATTCACAGTTAGAAAAACGCAAATTTAAAATATCCTACCCTCAAGGATGTGAGCGTAGAACTCTGCTTCTTCAATAATGGTCCGCATCTCTTTAAAAAGTAATTAAAAACACAACTAAAAATGATGAGAAGAAAACTTATTTTTATGAAAAAGTTTGTGTCACGCATTATATTTCATCCAATGGTTCTGCACAGGAGCTCCCGTGCTACAGTGGGCTGAGTATTGAGGGGTCAACCTCACATCAGCAGTTCTAACCCAGAAAGATGCTCCAAGAGGGACTGAGGCTGCCCGCACCCTTATGTGTTTTAAAGGTTCAACTCTCTCCTATAGGGTTGATAGGAGTCAATATCCACTTGAATGTATCCACAAAACCAAAGGTTATATTATATTTCAAATAACTGTTTGGAATCTTATAAATCATATGAAATGGATCTGTCAATGTACCTACTGGACCTAGTTTGTCAGTTAGAAAAAAATTTTGTCTTCATACAATATGTTATCATTTCCCTTCTGCCTGAAATAGTCCTAATTATTATAATTGTTCAATTCATGATCAGTGAACTTTTTAGGATTCATTAGACTTTTAATCTGAGTCTAAATTTATTTTTGAAGCAATAGTTTTTTAAATCTATCTTTTTTTCTTAGTAGTTCTATAATCACATTTTCATTAAATCAAACAGATGTGCTTAGAAAATAATGTAAAACTAGTATTACATAGTGGAAATTCCATTGTATATTACATGTCATCAGGGTTTAAAGGACAGAAGCAACTTTCAAGCAAATCAATGTTCACATACTGTATTCAATTACTAGAGTATACATATTCATCTTATCTCACCACTTTTAGAAAAAACTCATTAATGTAAAATATTTCTTTCTTTTGCTATTGGAGTCTTGAGGTCTAATATAATATATTTCTTTCTTTTTCTATTTGAGGCATGAGGTCTAATCTCATAATTGTTAACTTTTCTTCTTAAAGACCCAGTGAAAATTATGAACACATTTTATAGAAAAGTACAATGATGGGCATTATTTCAGATAATGTCAAATAAATACTTTCAAGTGCCAAGAACTGTACTCTCACCAGTGACAAAGATTTGACTTTATAGCTTTTCTTGGAAAGAGAAAGATAATATCACACAACCAAGTTCCATAAGCCGATTGCTGTTGTGAGCTATAATGTTACAGAAATCTGCAGGAGCCATTGAATTCATCAAGTTGAGTTCATCAACTACTTGCAAGGTGTGCTCCTGGTGCAACAGTCATATGCTCAGCTGCTAACTGAAATATTGGCATTTCAAACCCACCCAAAAGCTGTCACTAAAACCTTAGGAATCGGGTCCCACAAAGACGACAACCTGGAAAATCCCAGGTGGAAGTTCTACGCTCTCAGATGATTTCCCTATGAGTTCCATTGTAGTTTTAAAGAAAATTGAGGCTAAATTGGCTAATAAGTTAACCAGAAGATATCTCAGATATCTGAGGAAATCGCTCATGTGAGGTAAAGGATGCCTGCAGAGGTGATGGGGAATATGAAACAACAAAGGAGTTCTAACCAAAACAAGTGAACAAACAATCTCACAGCCCTCACGTTGGTTCTGACTCCTTATAACATGAAAGGACAGGATAGAACTGCCCCTGTGGGCTATGGAGACCCAACATGGAAGTAGGAAGTCAAAAGTTTTTGTTTTTTTTTCTCATATGAAACAACTGTTGGTGTCAACCTGTGGAACCAGCAGAGTAGTCCAGCACATAGCCACGACATCACCCAGGTTCCTTGAAAGAAATTTGGTCCATGAGAGGTTGAGACAGAGCCCAGAAAGGAGATAGATTAGTCAGGAATGAAAAGTAAAGATAGGCTTTATTGAGGTAGAGAGGAACTTCAGGAAAGGGAAGGGACAGCAGAGAAAGGGACAGGAGCATCTTGAACAAGTGAGAGGTCTGAGAATTAGGTCAGGGAAGCTGTACCTATTGGTGGGGAATGAGCCAAGGGCATAAGGGTCAAAGGGAAGGGAGGCCTTCTGTGCTGCCATTTGAAGGTTTTAGTCAGGCAACAACCTGTTAGCAAATCATCCTGTTTTTCACAGACTTGCTTCCCAGAATGCTTGAGAGAGGGGTCTGTGTGGACCCTACCCAGAGAGATAAGCTCCCTGAAATGTTGGAGGCAGGGGTTACAATGTCCAGTAGGTTATTTGTCCTCCTCAGGGGGTGAGGGAATGGGGGCTGCTTTGTCAGACCAGGCCCAGACAGTGCAGAGGAAGTCAACAGCAAAGGGGATATGACATGAAGGGATGTAATACATCTGGGGAGGGGGTAGTTTTAAAATTTTAAGGTTTCAGTCACTTTATAGTTTTATAAAGGTTTTTCTGCTTTATTATAATTCTAAGAAAATGTCATTCATTATTTTTCTTTGGGTGAAGAAATGATTCATATAAAATGTTAAAACCATTATGCTAAACTATTATGGCCATAATCATATGTTTTGGAGTGGTTTACCTCTGTTCTTTGCTTCATATGTTGAAAGGGTCACATAACAGAAGGACTTTTATAATCCAAGTGAAGTTTTTAGGGAAAAGAAGGAAGTTTCAGGTATTACAGCCTAGAAAAGATACATGCTATTTCTGGAAAGTGTGCAGGACCCATGGAAGCCTCCTGGGATTCACAAATGGGTGTGAAAAACCACATGCAAAGAATACAGGAACCCACAAAGGGTATATGGGCCCCAGATATGCCTGGAGCAGACCCTAAGAGGCATGAAGGTTTCTTTGTGCCTTCACCTGGGAGAGACCTCACCTGAGGTCAGACCTCTGCCTGCAACTGAACAGGAGCAGAGTAAAAGAGATTTGGCCTACCAGCATCTGGGGTATTTACCACCTCTGGCTGTGGTTGAAAGTGGTTGAGGTGTGGTTGAAAGTATTATCTGATCTTAATGGCTATGTTTAAAAGTACCTGAGTGATGTCATGGTCCAAGGTACTGCTAGGTTTTAGGTTGCAGCGGTGCTAGGAGTCCTAGTCTGTACATGCCCAGTTCTGGATTTCTCCATAGGTGTCCAATTAGTGTGCCTGATCTCTTTCCAACCTCTAGTACTGAGGCCCTTTGCAGGTATCGGGGAACCAATCCCCTTTGTCCTTAATCTAGCCAAGTAATAATAATAGCTCTCAAAGGACAAGAGAAGACAACCACTTGCTTAAATAGATAAAAGTTTCCTAATTACCTATCACAAATACAAATCCTTTATTAAACTTAGCAAAACCCCTCTTACTCAGATACCCCAAGGCCCCCATGAAATGCATTCCCGCTTCCTGGGACAGCTAAGAAATCCCAATTCTTCAACTCACTGAAGATATGAGCAGCACTGTCACAGCCCCACCAAACATCATTTACTTACCCTGTGCACAGTAAGGGGGATTATAGGACAATTATGGCATATGGAGGAAATCCTGATCATTTGGTTTTCTCCACTACAACATGAAAAGGGAAGGACACATTGTCTTTTAAAATTCTTCAAGCAACTTTCTGCCCATTTTTTGTGAGATCTGGATCTTAGGAGGTATCAGAAGCTTAAAATGTTACAGTACTTAACCATTGCACAGACAATATCATTATTACACGAGTGTCAGCTCTTCATTCTGTTTCTTACAATCTGACTACTACTCACACTGTACAATCAAGGGTGTTCTTCGTAAATCATGACAAGCTCTTTCAGTTCGCACTTAGTGGCCTAAACACACCGTAATCAGTGAAATACAAGTAGAAACTCTGATTGGGTTATCTCATCAGATTAAACTAGAAATAGTATCTTCTCTTCTCCCTACAGGTCTTAATTTATTCTTCTCTGACCTCCAGTTTCCCTCTCTTTGTAGGCAGTTTCCAGCGTGGGGTAGTCTAGCATTTGCATGTGAGAATGATGAGGTGCAGCAGCCCTTGCGCTTTGTCAGCCTGCTGGTTAGGGAAAGTGTTCTGTGGATTGATTTGCACGGCACTTGGCCAGTCCCTGGTTTCCCATTTGCCTACTGACAGGTTTTATGAAGGACACTAAGCACTCAGTTGCCACCTCCTTTACGAGTTCATCTGTAACATCGTGCCATGTGCCTTTCCCAGTTTGAGCTTGTTTACTGCAGTTTCCTTCTCTGCCAGCAAAGGTGAAGGTGAGTTTATGGCTGTGCAGCTGATTGCCTCACACTTGGTATGGTCTGCAAGGTCCCTTGGTACCTCGTAGAGCTTCTTGAAATACACTTTCCAGTGGTTCCGCATGTCTTCCTGGACTGTGAGCACTTTGCCATCTGTTGTCCTGATGTCGCGGCAATCGTGGGATAAAATTCACTGTTAACAAATCCCTTTGTAGTGTTTCTATCCACCTCTTGCTTACAATATTTTTTACAACATTGATTGTTATTATTTTATTTCCAGTAACTTGGTTTTAATTCTCCCCAAGTATTTCCAGGTCATTCGTAGGGGAGGAAAAAAAAGCATTAACTGCAGCATGCTAACACATGTAGTTCTTTGCTTTAATGATGATGCTGAAATGTATGAGCATCACATATATTGATTAAAGTCAAAACAATAACAATGTAGATCGAATCATTTTAAACATTCATTGGTCTCTTAAAATCGAATACAAGTTACTTGCACATAATTTCTATGCATAATTTTAGGTCTTCTTTCTTCTATTTTGTCCTTTAAATTTTAAATCTTAAATCCAGCCTAGTGCTTCATTGACCATTTTATATATTTTGCTTTAATTTCTGCAGTTGCTGCTTAATTTAGAATGGATTTCTACAAGATACATACTATAACATTTCTCTATATTCTATTATGCTTAATAATTAAGGTATGATAAAAAACATAAATCATTCAAATCCTTGAAAAGCAATCATCACTTTATTTAGAATTTTTTTTCTGAACAATCCTTCACTACTGGTAACCTTTTGGAATATAGTTAGACACACCTTCCACTTTCGTCAATGAAATTTATTATGCAAAAACTGAAAACATAATGAAAGTAGGCATTCCCCATATTTGACAGAGAAAACAAACTTCTTTGTGAGTTTTATTGCCCTCATTTTTCACATCCTTTGCTGTAGGAATAGGAATGCATTCTCAATGGAGGGAAATTCAGAATCATAAATAAAGTACACATTGCACATGTGGCCTAGTAGTGCTTCTTAGAAGACAAGGAAAACTTTCTAAAATCATCTAAAAATTAACGAGTGATGACAAAACCATCTGGCTTAAAATGAGCATATCATTGCTATAAGCTAATTTTGTTGATGCTAAATAAAAGCATCAACAAAATTTATGAGAACCAATACATTTGCTTCATATTCCCCCATTTTCTAAAACTGAAGTTTTGCTTTTTTAAACTTGCCTGTGGAAAGACATAGGACATGTCCCTTGGTGGGTGATAGGCTAAGAGGAGAGTTTGAAGTGACAGACTGGAGGTCTTCAGAGGGAATGTTTTTGTATTTGTTTTAGTTTTGTTAAAGAATATTAATGAGGATGGGCCTGGGTTTTGGTCTGTTGAACTTACGTTTACCATGAGTCTCCACTGATCCAATGGCCCCCAGCGAACAACTCTGGAGGAAGAAAGAGCCCTACTGGCACAGTGCTTCCCCCCACCCCGCCCCCCGCCCCACACAGTCTCTGACTCCACCCCATGGTCGCAGGGAGGTTCCAGTTTGGCAGTGCAGTAGGTTCCCTTTTGGGTGCTCAATGAGCAGCCTGCCATTCAAAGCCACCAGGCTCTGTGCAGATGTCAAATGAAGCTGCTCGTTTCCTGAAGGATTTATTGACTCAAAAGTCCTCTGCAATAGTACTTTACCCTGTCTTAAAGCATTGCTATGAGAGGATAGCAATTCACTGGCAGTGGGTAATTAAAAGCAGTGAATATGCTGACAAGTTAGAAACACCATATTAGTTATTTTTAATGCT
Source organism: Nesogale talazaci (assembly GCA_004026705.1). Lineage (NCBI taxonomy): Eukaryota > Metazoa > Chordata > Mammalia > Afrosoricida > Tenrecidae > Nesogale > Nesogale talazaci. Next base: position 90,853 of record PVJH01005385.1, on the reverse strand, counting down.
ATGAATTTGTGCAAGGTTATGGTTATACAAATTTCAGAATAAAGGGTTTGTTCAGAAGCAGTTGTGTACTACACTTCATACTTAGCTCCCTTATCTGGGCAGAAATAATATTTTTATGTTAAATTTTGTTGCATGTTTTATACTATTCTTTCTTGACTGATTTATATTGGAGCATGAGCTTTTCTAAAATGCACAGGAATGCTGTGTCAGAGAATTCTTCAAAAGCATAATACAAATGTCTACATTCTTAATGACTTTCAGTTCATATAACCACCTTTCCCCATCTCTTGTTTTACAGCTCTTCTCTCCGCACTGTGAATTACTGTCATTATTTTTTATAAGTTACTCAATGGAGACACTTGGAATTTAATTAGTATGTTGTCCAATCCAACACTCACTATTAACAGCAGAAAACCAGAACTCTGTATTAATCCATTCTAAAAGCATTAAAATGTGATTCAATTGAATTCTGAATCAATTTTTCCCATAGGAAATAACTTGAAAACAAATTAATCCCTTCTTGACCCCCAATTGTTTTTACCCTAGCCTTGCCTTTTTATACAAAGTGTTACACAGAAATTTCAAAATGAATAAGTTCAGAGTTAATTGACATAATTTAAATAAGAAACACAGCATTACAATGTTTATAATAATTACAGTGTGGCCCAAACCTTGTGATTGATCAGGATCTGGACCTGTGGACAAAGATGCGGAGAAATGTACGAAAGAGAGAGTCATTGTTTGGAAGGTGAACGCCCTTCCATAAAATCAACGGGTAGCTGCTTTTCAGGAGTACTTTTTTTCCCTTTCGTTGCCTTTTTTTACTAGGATCTGACTGACTTTCTCTTAAAAAAACCCATCTGTCCAGTATGGTCTGCTATTGGTGTCTCCTTCACTGTTTTTGAAAAGTTTTACTAAATTATTATCAATAATATCGATAACAGGATTAACCAGTTCCTTATCATGATGTTTTTCAAAAAATTCTTTCTTAGAGTTAGGACCCACGATTTTTTTTTTTTTATCTAAAAACAGTCCAAAAAGTCACATAGACAAAGAAAATAATAGTAAAATACTTGGAGGAGAGCCGCAAAAAGTTTAAACAATGTGTACTAACAACGCCAACTAATATCAAGTGACCAAAACACAAACTGCTTTTGTTTACAAAAATGACAGGCATAGGTTTGGTTTCCAATGTTTTGTTCAAAGCTTTAATGCAAAATTTTCTCAACATTTCTTGGTGAAATCCCATTATGTCGAGCACTTATGTGGTCAAATACCATGATTCCACTGTATATAGATATAGACACATATGAATATAGATATATATGATGTAGATATAGAGATATCCCAACGATCCAAGAAACTTAACTTTTATTTATATAACCATTCTGACATTTTTTGAGCAATAGTATCACCTTTTGGTTTTTCAGTTCATTTTGTGATCATATTAGCTCAACTGAAAATTTGGTGCTGGTGTTCTTACTGGAAGAAAGACAACAGCTTCTATTCACAGAGAAGGTTCCAGTCTGGGAGCGCACAGGCATATTTCTACTCTGTCCTGTGGGGTCACTGAAGTCAGATTTGACTCCATGGCAGTGAGTTTGAAGGTTTATTTAAATTCCTACTTGAAAATGTGCACAACTAAATAAAGGGAAAGGGTGGGCTATTCCTTGTGTGTCTATTTTTATATCCACACGCAACGATTTTACTCTGCGTGGTGATATTCGTATGGACCCCTGGGGGGTACTGCGAGGCAAGTTTTGGGCGGCTACCCAAAAAGGCAGACATGCGAACTACAAGCTGCTCCCTAGAAGAAAGAGCTTGTCTGCTGGAGGTCGCGGAGTCCATGGAAAGGGTCCCGCGTAGACAGGACTGCATGGTAACAGTTTGCTTGATTTGGGATTATGTGCCTTGATGTCAATCCGTTTTATCTGTACAGTCATAATACAGCTCCAATCTTATCTTCCTCCTTTTTCTTTGATTTTTAAAAACATCTATTCTATGTAGATAACCCTCGTGGCCTAAGGATTTCATTTTATACCAAATAATGCAAACAATTCCATAGATTGTTGACACAGTTGTTTATTTTTCAACTTTACTAGCTTCAATATATCTGTATGAAGAATACCGAGTAAACTTGAGTGTTCTGACGCTGCATTTTCAAGGTGGAATCAAACTGCTGCTGTCACTACACCCTTCCGACTCCTGTATAAACATCTGGTTAACTCCAAATAACCTGCTCAGCGGAGGCCAGTTCGTATTTGTGAAACTTTTGCACATTTTCAGTATTCTACACATTAAGTTCCACACTAAATTGTTTTCACAGAGTATGACAGCAGTAAGCTGTCTGATTCATTATTTAAACAACTACATGCAGAAACAACAGTTTAACAGCCTGCAATAGCAATTCTGAGTGGAAAGTTAAGTATATATTTGTGTTGTTAGGTTATTTTTATATTAGATAATTCAATCTTGGTATACAGGATATTGTTCTTCAGAGAGAGCAATAAGCTTTTAAGCAATTAGTTTAAATGCATTGAATCAATACAGGATATTGTTAGGTTAATTTCCTATTTTTCTACTTAATTGATTGAAAGTTTTACCGAACAATTTTTCCCTACACAGAAATTTTCTATAAATTATATCAGCATCAATGAGGGAAAATATATGAACATATGACTATCCTTAGCCATTCTAAATCTACAAAGTAAAGATGTTAGAGTTCCAGTAAACAACGATGAAAACATGCAAATACAAACTTCAATGCAAGTGTCCAGCCTCAGGTTAATATGATGAATTATAAAACAGAACATACTATACATCTGATTGAATATATAATTTTCACTTAAAAGCATTCAAAAAGCTTATTTGTATTGAAACATATTTATGTCCATACATAAATCGATGTGTATAAATTAGTCTGTAATTTATATTTTCAATTATAATTTTAATTAAGCATAATTCAAAGCTTAATCTTTTTATCACACGCCATATATATATATATATATATATATATATATATATATATATTTGGCATCACTGCTCTCCAGTAGTGGGAGTAGGAGGCCCAGCCCCACTGCTGGAATTGAACCTCCGTCCCAGTGGGCCGCAGTCCCACGCACAACCACTACGCCACCGGGGCTCAGCCCCACATGCCATATTTAATGATGAATTGTAAAGGAAAATAAAGAAACATTTTATTTTTAAAAGTATAAAGATTCAATCGTGGGTACTGCATAGGACACAAGTCTCCACTGAACTCCCCCTATCTCTGCTTGAGGGATGGGGAAAAGGGTTATTCACCAGGGGTGCTGGAGAGAAGGCATATGTGCATCTGACACGAACAGCTGAAACTTTGTCAGTCAATCCCTCCTCTGCTGTAGGCGGTCCCTGATCTGGTATTTTTGGTTAGTTTTGCTTTGCTTTAGTAGATTCATATTAGGGTGTAGCTCAGAGGTGTTATGTCATTGGAAGTCACCCTCTTAAAGTTATGTTATACGTTATTTCCATTTTTCAGTAAAAAACAAAAAAACTCAGCATTAATGATCCTGGAGGGACAGGTAGGGGTTACAGTGGTGGGAGTGAGGGTGGGGTAAAAGGGAGATAATATCAAGAAGTCCAGGAAGAAAAAGAATGTTTGGAGAATATAGTAGCATTTGTATGATTCTACTTGATGTGATTGCACTATGGCTATATATATATATATATATATATATATATATATATATATATATATAAAATATCCCAATCAATCGATAAAAGAGTTTACCATAAAAAGATAGCCTATCTGCCTATTCTCTTCAGACCTAGCATTTCTTCCACTTAACCATAGAAATTGATCATAAATAAATATATATGTACATATTTTTAAATTCTTAACTCATGGTCTATCTTAATTTCTTAGCCACTTTATATTTTCATGAGTATTGGATTGATTTGAATTCACAAAGAATTTCCAGGAGGTAATTTTTTGTGAATTTTGAACTAACTAGGAAATAGAATAAAAGAAAATGGAAGTTATCATTTTACCAATATTGTTTATAATACTAGATCGACAGGATATATTACAGGATGGGATATAAAATGCTCTTATTTTATGTACTGAGACTTTATAAGTTGAGGGAAAAAGAACCAATAACAAGTTGCTTATGAATTAATGAAATATACTATTTCAAGCACAATAATACCAATTTTATCCCTCATATTGTAGTCATAATAAAAATTAATTTTATATCTACCTTTTAAATTTTTATACACACACCAAAAATTATCTTTCAAAAGATGAATAATAGTGGAAAGAATAACATTTACCCTCTCACTTTTCATGGGTGATTTAACAAATAATGCAGTGAATGTATCTAATATAAGAGGCTAGTTGATTCCATAAAAAAATACATAAACCTAAAACCCAAACTACACATTTCTTGGAAAACTAAACACAGAAACAAAACTAAAAAGCTAGTTATATGTGTGTGTATATATATATATATATATATATATATATACACACACATATATATGTAAGATTTTAGCAAAATATTTGAAACAGAACAAATTACACATAAAAATTTGAGAACCATAATATCCAAAAAATCTAATATATAAAATATAGAGAATGTATCTAGGAAAATACAAAACCTAAATTTTAGAAATAGGCAAAAGAACGAACAGATATTTATCCAGAAAAGATGCTTAAGTAGTCAATAAATTACTGAAAATATGTTCATCACCTTTGACTACTACAGGCATGTTAATCAAAACCACAGTGAGATATCACTTCACCTCTATATGAATGACAATTACAAAAACACAGAACAAAGCAAAGGATTTGCTGATTATGCTTTAGATTATAAGCCACCTCCCTGGCAGTGAGAATGCGAAATGACACAACTATTATAGAAAGCACTAAATAATATTTTAAAGCAAAAGTACTATTATATAATAGAGTAAGCTCAAAGGGACCAAAACTTAGGAAGCCCAACAGACATATGAATACTGATTTTCATTGCATCACTATTCTCAGTAGCAACAAAACAAGGACCCTCCAGTAATCGAATTGTTAAACAGAATATGCTATATACATAACATAGGTTACTATACAACCTGAAAGGAAAATGAAGTTCTGATACATGCTAAACCAACAATGGAACTTAGAGTCCTACTGAGTAAAATAAGTAAATCACAAAAGGATAGATTTTATATTATCTCACATATAGGAAATGAAACATGGATAATGTTTTTAAATGATTGTTAGTAGTTACAATAGTTGGAAGGTTGTGGAAGATGAGGAGTCATTTTGGGAAAGTACTAAATGGTACTCTACCATGACAAGGGATCCTGGAGGTGTTATTCACTGGGCTAGCTACCATGTCAGCACTTAGAACTAGTCAGCTGCTCTGGCTGGGAAGCATGATGCCGCCTTCTCCTGTAAAGACTGAGGGTCTCATACAGGGGTCCTCAAACTTTTTTTAAACACGGGACCAGTTCACAGTTCCTCAGACTCTTGGAGGGCTGGACTATAGTTAAAAAAAACAAAACACTATGAACAAATTCACTGTGGGCCTGGGATGAGTGAGCTGCATAGCAGGACAGCAGCAGAGGCAAAAACATTTGGCGGGCCAATTAAATGTCCTAGGAGGGCCAAATGTGGCCCGCGGGCCATAGTTTGAGACCCCTGTTACACTCTAAGGAGCAGTTCCACTTCATCAGATGCCTGTGGGTATAGTAAAGGGAAAAGTAGCACTAAGGTTAATGTTGGCAATAAAACATCAGTGAATTTTGCTCCCACTGATTCTGTGCATACACCAACAGGCAGTCATACAAATACCCAGGATATTTTGAATGGTACAAAATTGGGTTTGGATGTTTGTATGTTTTCTTCATATTATTTTACTGTATGCTGAGCAAATACTCTGAGAAGCTAGACTCATAAAGGAGAAGTTAGCATCATGATGGGAGGAAGGTATTAATAACCTGTGATATGCAGATGGCACAACATTCCTTGTTGAAAGAGAAGAAAACTGCAGGCAGGCACTTCATGATGAAGATAAAAGACTGTAGCCATCAATATGGAATAGACCTCAACACAAAGAAAACAAAAAATGTTCACAATTGTAGCAAAAAGCAACATTATGATTGAAGTGAACTATATCGACTTTGCTAAGAATTTCACCTACATTGTTTCCATGATAAATACTTATGAAAGTAGCATATTGGATTAGCTAAGTCTGATGTAATAGACCTGTAAAGTCTGTGCAAAGCTATCTGTCACTCATCCCCAAAGAGACATCACTAGGCTACCTCCGATTTTCATGTTGGACTCCACCCTTCCCTCCACACAGCACCCTCAAGTCTTCATAAAATCTAACTACAGCATCCGCTTACTAGATACAGTGAGACTTTTAGAATCCCCATATCTAGTGCGTGGAAATAACTTGAAATTTCCTATCACATGACATCACGTTTACACTAAATTCTACCTGATTATACAGGGAAATCATGGAGAGATGAAATTTGTTGGAATTTTCTTCCCCCTTTGGTTCTCATAAATGGTTGGTCTCTGACATAGAACAATCTTGTTGTTTTTCTATCATACTTCTCAGTGAGAAATTTTTGTGTTTTCCCTCTCTTATAGGATTACATTTTACCTGGGTTCCAGAACCACATATGTTCCTGTATAAAAATTTCCTTTGAAAATTGGACTTTCAGAGAATGACCCATAGGAGATCAAAATGACAACATCTAAAGTCTAGATGACTATCAGGGTGTAAGTTAACCATGGTGCCATAATAGAGGCAAAGAGAAAGATTATGGGGAAACAGTGTGAAGTATATTACCATTACCAAATCAAAATTGTTGTGTGTGTTTTCACCAAAATAAAAGATTACGGTCTCTTTTCTCAAAGAATCTATAGTGATATAGTGATGGTTACTATTTTTGAGAAGCTGCCTTAAGATCTCATTTTCCTCTTTATCTTTCCTGAGAAAAAACACTCTATATTCTCTATCTTCTCTGTGGAGCTGATAGTGATAATCCTATAAATATGTTTATATTAAAGAAGATATTCAAGTTCTCTTTTTAAATTTTGATAGCTACATACTTAGTTATACAACAGGGAACATGATCACTGTATAAGATAACACAGCTAATTGAATATCTTAAAATTATTTCTACATTTTTATGGTCAGTTCAGCTCTAAAAAGTTTACTAACACAACACTCCATCCATTTGATAAGGTGATCATTCCAGGATCTAAAGGCAAAGCCAATAATAACTAGGTCTCTATCAATAATAGTATATAGCTTTATGCTTAAAAGATAATTCTACTTTGTGGATTAATTTTAGTCATAATTTTTAAATAGATTGCACATATTCACATATTCAGATATTCACTGTGATGAGCAAATCAGCCATCACAACACCCTAATAATAAAAAGCCAAAAAAAAAAGGGTAAAATATTTTTGTTTTCTCTACTTTGTCTTCACTCTCTAGTGTGAAATTTTGCTACAAGTTTAGGGCTAAACATTTCAAACTTCTAGGGTCTACCTACTCTTTAAGCATCCACATATCCTCATAATTTAAGACTAAATAATCTGTGAGCTAAATGAGTTTTAGATTTTATACTACTATTTGAAAATAGTTTTATACATACATTTACCAGTAGTAAATTACCTTATGAGCCAACCACTACTTTATTTGAAATGATTTTGGAAAAATTGGCATACGTATACCTGCCTAGAGTTACCTGCCTAGTGTAAATGATGGATCAACTCTATAGGGCATCAATTTAAAGTGAAAAAAAAAAAGAAAAACAGACACAATTTTTAGAATATTTTTTCTAAAGAGAGAGTATTTTTCTATTGTCTTATTTATATTTTGTAACAGAAAAAAGTGAATATTACTACATTACTACAATTCATTGTTAAATAAGGGTAAGAAGGGCTATATCATGAACTGTGTTCAAATTGAAAACTGACAGCTTTGTTTTGGAGAGCAACCTTGGCTGAGTCCATATGTAATGTCTGCCCATGGTATTTAAGGAGCCCTATGGTGTAGTGGTTACACACAGGGCTAAGATTCAAATGATCCAACATTTGAAACCATCTGCAGCTCTCTGGGGGAAAGACTGGGCTCTCCACTCCTGTCCACAGGACAGTCTCAGAAACGCACACAGGGATCACTTTCAGTAAGCATTGACCAGCTGTCAGTGTGTTCTGTTTTTTGGGGGAGGGACATTATAAAGAGAGGTGGCCACAATGAATACTCAAGCACCATATAAATGAGCTATTTCAAATTTGGAGGTCCTTCTACTCATCATCATTTTTAAGTGTTTGAAAATCTCTTCTTCACGTGCAGATAGAGTCATAGATTCAAAGGAAGATGTTGGGGTATCTGTGAGGCTATTCACGTAATAAAGAAAATTACATCTTCATATCTTCTTTCTTACACATTAAAATTCAGTCTCTCAGAAGTATATCCTGAGTCTAATTAAATTGTAAATTTGAAATCCCCAATGAATCAAGAATCTTTCCAACCAGCCTGCAGATTTTATGAGTTTCAAAAATGAACATATTTTCAATTAGAGTGGGTAATATGTGTTATTTTTTCTGTTGGCAAATAGCCAGAATGTATGCATTTCCCATTACACATGCATGACTCATAGAGGAGGAAGCGGATTTAATGGAATTGATGCTTTTTTAATGGCTGTGCAAGCCCCATGAGATTTCATTGTTGTGTAAGCAAATGCATGGGTGAATGACTAGGGGTGAATTTGGGGGTCACATTTTGCTGCTCAATACAGGGCTGTTGTTGGTGAGGATAATTAAATAGAGGAAATAAAAAACCTTAAAGGCAAATGCAGGAAAATAAAAAAGATGTTAAAAACCACTATTGATGTTGGCCATTACCTAAGAACATTAGTATTCTATTGATGAGAGTTCAACTGGTTGTGTTTTTACAGATGATGGATTAATATAACAAAAAATAAGCATAAACAGTAATAAATATACCCTTTAACTTATAAATGTGCCTTCTATAAATATAAACATGTGCACTCTGATAAATCATTGCACTAATTTTTATAATAGAAAAACCCTACGAATAGCTTGAGATCAGAATGCACAGACAATAGAAAACTAAATTCTAGTCATGTGAAGCTCTTAGATTATAGGGCAGAGGTGCTCATACATTTTCAACATGTGAACTACTTATGCAATGATAAAGTCACGAAGAGCTACAAACTACAAAATATTCAAAACATATTTATTTATTTATTATATCTATTCATAAATATATTGAGAATTCTTTATATGTATAATATATGTTTATGTACTTTGCAAAATTCCACGAGTCCATATTGCACAACCCAGCACAATTAACTATGTATATTTTTCATCATTAGCTGAGTTTATTCTGATGACTTGCACTGAATGGAATGAGCCAGAGATGTATAGTCCAGAAAGAAGTTGAAGCTGCTGACAGCCAGTCTTGAACACACTTCCAAATGATCATCAGTCATGGTAGAACGGTACCTAGACTTCATGATCTTTATGTGGGGAAAAAAGCTGACTCACATATATAAGTAGAGCCAAATAATGCAGTCAAAGAGTTAGCACACTTTCTCATGTTTAGGTCCTTTCCCTCTGTGAGTATGCTCCAGAACTGTTCATTCACGCTGCACTTCAGCAGAATGTTGGCTTCTGGTGTCAAAATCTCCCTTTCTGTATGAAAGTGCTAAGTTTTTGTCTTCTGACTTGGTCCAGCTTCCCCATTCATTTCAATACCCTTTCTTACATTTGAGAGTGGAAATAAAAAAAGGTCTAACAACTGGCAATACCTTAGCTTCTCAGTTTTGCTACACTTAGTGCAGTTTGCACATGCATTTGACACCTACGATTGCACCTGATTGACTGTACGCTATATCAATTAAGTGATGGGATTGATGATAGGCTTACATATATTTTTTTAATGCCACACAATGTACCCACACTACATTTGTGATCGACTAGTCTATCGCGATCGGCATATTGATCAATCCAGTTCTAGTAGGGAATGCACATCAGAAAAAAGCAAGAGAATATTTTGATACATCATGTTATGTCCTTAAATTGCAAATCCAGATATGTGATTTAGGTTCAATATATATGGTGATCATTTACATACATCTGATGAAGAAAAGTTTAGACAAAAACGTTGTTAAAATAAAAGACAGACATTGGCTTTGAGAGAGTCTGTTTGTTTGTTTTTTCATTTACTCTAGAAACTGTTAACTTTCGAGTTAAGAACTCACACCATTGAGACAATGCTGACTCACCATGACCCCCTGTGAATGTCCAAGACTGTAACTGTTTCCAGAAGTAGAAATCCCACTGTTTATCTGGTGGACCTGGTGGTGACTTTGAACTGCCAACTATGCAATCACAGTCCAACTTGAAACCACTACTGCTCCAGGGACCCTAGCTTCCTCATTAGCTATTGGAATTGTGACTATAGATTGGTTGTTAAGGATATAGAACTTTTATTTCCTTTTTAAATAAAAGTCACATTTATATAAAGAATAATATTATAAGAAACTCACCAGTCAGTTTTCTCCAAGTCACTGGAATTTTAATGTCCTTTAGAGTACATAACTCAGTATCTCATAAAGTTTTAATGACCCAAGAGCAACAAATAATTCTTTAATGGGTTCACTACACCTCTCCATTTGACTCATTATGTTAGGTAGTCAAAACAGGGACTAAGAGGGGTTGTCTCACCAGATGCCAAAATATGGTCACAACAAAGGGGCTTCAAAGAAATCAGGCACCCATTAGATACCCATGGAAAGATCTAACCTGAGCACGCTGAGACACAGGCTTTCCTTCCACCCTTCCCCTTCCTTCTGGCCCAGGTGGGAGGTCCACCTGAGTGCTGAGACTAGGCTGAGGCACATGACATCACCCAGGTGGACCTAAACTAGGCTAATGGGATCAGCCAATACTTTCAACCATGCCTCTCCAGCCAAAGTAGGTAAAAGCAGTCTATCTGACTGGTCTTTTGTTCTCCTTTGAAGTTTCTGACTCCTCTCTTGTTCCCCTGCACTCTTTCAGATTGGAGAGCGCAAACACACAGGACTGCCTGGATTGGGGGCACAAGCGCCCTCTGGGGCCTCTCTCTTAGCATGCTCTTATGGGATTTCCTGCTCTTGGCCCTTCGGATTTCCTGTGAATACGTGAAACTTCCTTTCTCCTCAAAAGTCACTGGATTAGTAAAAGTGTTTCATCTGCGTGAATTCTTTAACTTTGTGAAGTGAAGCAAGGTATAAACAACTCTACAAATCTAACAATCCCAGGGAGAGAGCAGGATTCAGGATGGGAAACTTTCACTAAAAACACAAAAACAGACCATTTAGGGGTTGTGGGAAACAGCACTTACCTGGTGCATAAATTATCTGACAGTCCATTCTCCCCTTGCTAGTTTTCAGCTGTTTAACCATGTTCACTGACTTTTGGCAACTTCAATTGCTTCATCTGGTGTTCAAATGTGATAAAATAGCTTAGGTGCACTTGGTAAATGGAAAGGTGTTTTTGTTTTGTTTTGGTTTGATTTTTGTGTGTGTGCCACACTGTTGTGGAAAATCATTTGCATTAGCATTATAAGATGCTATATAGGAAATACTGTTTGCCCAAGAAACTGAAAAAGGAAAATTCAGAGTCCTGTATGTTTGGTCGTCTGAGCAACAGAAATTAGAGATAATCGGTATTATAAAGCAATAAAATTAATTCCAGAACTTCATAAATAATCTAAATTATATAACTGTATTCTAACTTGCAAACAGTATGGAACAGATTCTGCAATCGCATGGGCTATAGTACACCATCATGGCACACTGTGCTTGCTTTTGACCTGGGCTACCTCTTGAGGCATAAGATACCTCCAATCCACTGCCTTTGATCCCATTCCCACTCACAGTGATGTCAGAGGACAGGGCCCCCTGTCTCTTTTATAGAGTTTGGAGAGAGTGACTTTTTGTTTTTATTTTCATTTCCACCCTCCCCTCACCTTGAGTTCTTGTCCCTTCCTTTCCCTGCTCCTGCCTCAAGTCCTGTTCACAAAAAAAATTTTACCTTAGATGGAAGTAGATAGCTCATCTTTTTTCCTGAAGAGCAGGCACATATCTCAAACCACTGGCTAGCCTGGTGGTTAGCAGCCCAATGCTTAACCACTATGCCCACATTCTTATCATAGGCCTGCTCAATTGCAAATCAGTATGTATTAGAACAGATTTTCTTACATTTCTTCTTTAGAATGCCTCCACTCACTGTCATAAAGTTGATATTGACTCATTGTGACCCTCTAGGACCTGGTGGAATGGTCCCTTTCCAACATTGTAAACCATTGTGGGAGCAGACAGCCTCATCTTTCTCCCAAGAAGAGGCAGGTTTGAACTTCCAACCTTTTGGTTAATAAGTAAACTGACCAGACGTCCTGCGGCATTTTCAAACTAAAATAAATATATTACAAACTATTTTTGCATTTTATGAACATTTTTGTTGCTCCAAATAGACCAAATTTTTAATCAAGGACCCCCCTTCCCACGAGTCAATGGTGTTCCACTTAAAATCTGGTCACTTTATTAATAAGCCAACTAATAACTCAGTCTACTATAAGAGCTGCTTCTTTAACATGGTAGATCCTAGAAAACTCAGTCCAAAGTTACACATCAGTAATTAACTATGGGCTCATATTAGAATAAATTGTTGGGAATTTTAAAGGTAAACAGTCATTGGCATCATCTCTCATTCAGGTCACTTGGGTGAAGCCCATTTTCTATTACCCAAGATGCATAGATTATCATATATACTCCCAATAGCTGCTGTGGGTAAAATATGAGGGAGCATCAAAAGGTTCCTGGAAATTGGAATTAAAAAATAGCTAAATTTTTCCACAAATTTCTTGAAGCTCCTTGCATACATTCAATGGTATTTTAGGTATATATGTAAATATTAAGCTTTTCTGTTTTCTAAGTATAAAAAATAAATGCATATCCTGCTTGTATAAAAATAATTTTCTATGACTATACACTTTATATAACTGACTGTCAGCAAGTGATGCGCTAGAGTAACTGTCCTTGGAGGCTTCTGAGACTTTAACTCTTGTTAGTGAATGAAGGCTGGTGCTTTCAAACTGCTGGCCTTTCTGTTAGCGAACAAATTAATAACCCACCATACCACCTTATCCCAGTATAATGTGTATATATTATATAATAGTCATAGGATATGTACATATTATATATTTCATGCACATGTATACAAACACAGACACACGTTTACAAAGAAAAGTCCATAAAGAAAGTAGTACTGAAGTGTGTCAGTGCATAGGGCAAATAATTTTCATGTCCTTCTCTCTTCTGGTTCTATTTTGTGGTTACTTTGACATATGTAAGAGAAAGTAGTTTTTTCCTTGTTAATCAGTTATCCTGGATATCCACCATCTGTAAATAGTCCTCTAAATTTCATCAACCTGTCAGTGAACTAGATAATACTATCACCAATACATTTAATATGAGGGAAAGGGGAAATATAATAATTTTTGTAATTCTCAAGCTGGTACTTGAATAATAATGAAACTTTTTGATCATTCCACATTAATCAGCACCATCAATTTCATGCATTATTAGACTGAGTTGACTAAAGAAACAAATCAAGTGAAGCTCATATATGTGTAAGAGAGAGCATTATATCAAGAAGTAATTATTAATCAGGAAAACATCTCAGCCAAGTCCAGATCAAGTTCATAGTCTGAATCTAGTACATAAGTCCAATTCTAGTCCATATATTCCTCTTCAAACTCATGCAGCCACATGCAATAATGCAGAATGCAGGAGGTTGACAGGCTGGTGGATGCAAAGTTCTGTGGACACTTCTAGCAGGTGTGGCCAGCCTCCAGGGAGAAAGAGGAAGAGATTGACCTTCTAGAGCCATTTATCGCAGAGGCCTTCCAACTCAAGCTGTTTCCTGATTGACAGGTTGAACTCTGCCCACATGTTTCTATGGTTCCATGTTGACTTGTGTGCCTGTGCATGCATGCATGCACACACACACACATACACACACATACACACACAGACTATCACACAAGTAGAGTGAGATTTGCTTTTGGTTTTGCTTAGACCATAATCAATTAACAATATAACAGTGAATGGAAGACAAGTAGAAGATGAGGACACATCTCCAGGTTGATAATTCTCATCACACACAGGACAAAGGGAACAAACCTTTAGAGGATTTGTTTTTTGGGGGGGAAATCACTGCCCTCTGGTGGTTGTGGAAGCTACCCAGTCCGCTCCTGGAGAGCTGCTGCTGGATTTGAACCACCAAGCCTGTGGGCCACCGTCCTGCACTCAACCACTATGCCACTAGGGCTCAACCCCTAGAAGGTTTATTTATGGGCCCTGATCAAAGAAATGTCTAGATGTGTATCAGGATATCATCATCATAACACTTTTGATTGACTCCCTTGTTTATATTTTATTAGGAGTATCCTAGGTACACCAAGCTTTAGACATTTTTCTGCTCAACAAGGGTGTAGGGTCTATTTCTCAGTAGATATTTTGCAGTAGGTCAATTTCAAGCAAGATATGAAAGAGTAAAATGTATGTGCAATGTCAACAAGTCTATAAGTGAAAAAGTTAATAGTCACAGAAGAAAGAGCTTTAGGCATTTTATTGAAAGTTCATGGTGCAATGATTACATTTTGTTTTTTGATATGTTCTTTATTGTATATACATATAGCTCTCTCAATGATACATAAGAATTTTGATTGTTCTTGAACTGATAAGAAACAGCAAAATTAATATATTGCAAGAGATAGTTCAAGTGCATAGATTCTGCAAACATATAACAAAACATTGCATACTTTATTTTTAAAATGTTGACAATGGTATGTTTGTGTGACTCTCAATATGTATAGTTTCATACATATAATTTAATTTAATGCTCAAAAATATCCCATCAACTCAACACTTTTACCACCATTTGAAAGATAATGAAGTTAAAATCAATTGCTTACTCATTACCAGCTAGAATGTAGCAATTGGCAAAGGTGTGTTTCCCCTACTTTAAGTTCTGCTCTTTTCAGCCAGAACATCAAACTCTCAATGAATACGATTTTGTGAGATTCCATGACTAGTGGGTCATTTTTGTTGCTTGTCAAAGTTTTCAGGTCTTGCAGCTTCATTCAATTAGCATTTGATATTGTGACCTCTTTGAGGTGTACTATTAGAAAATAAAAGTAATTAATTGAAACCCAATGGTGCAAATAGCCAAACTACTGAAAGAACTAGCCCTTCCGGAGAACACATACCCTGTACAGGGCTAATTTTGAAGCACACTTTTTAAAAAAAAATATTATTTCTAGTGGGAAATCATTCTTATTCTTTTAATAGAGAACTCCAAAAGAAATTTATTTTTAAATGTGCCCTTTACAAGGTTAAATTGATGTTGGACTGGTTTTCTAAACTAATGCACCAGATGAATCCTCAAGTCTGGGGACAGCTGTCTGTTCTTTGACATCCCCTCCTGACAATGCTGTCAGACAGGCCGACAAGAAACAGGAAATCATTTTCAGTCAAATTCCCACATTTCGGAAGCTTTTTGATAAGAGTAAGAAAAGTCTCTCAACAGGAAGATGGGGGTGGGTGATCAATACGCACCCAGAGTTCTTCACAAAGTCACACGTCTCTCTTTCCAGAGGGCTCTTTTTGTCCATTATATATTTTTTTCAAATCGTTTTATTGAGGGCTCATAGAACTCTTAGCACAATCCATCCATACATCAGTTGTATACAAAGCACATTTGTATCTTTGATGCCATCATCATTCTCAAAACATTTTCTGTTCACTTTAGCCCCTGGTATTGGCTCCTCCTTTTTCTACCCCCTCCCCACTACCCCTTCCTCATGGACCACTGATCATTATTTATAAACTATTATAATTTTGTCTTGTCAAACACTGCCTGATGGTCTCCCTTTGCCCACTTCATTTTTGCCCGCACCCCGGGGTGACGGTTCTATACAGATCCTTATAATCGTTCCCCCTTTCTACTCCACCCTCCCTCCAACCTCCGGGTATCGCCACTCTTCCAAATGGTCCCGAAGGGATCATCTGTCCTGGATTCCCCGTTTCCGGTTCCTATCTGTACCAGTGTACATCGTCTGGTCTAACTGGATTTGTAGGGTAGAATTCGATCATGATAATGGGAGAGAGGAATTATTTTAGGGAAGTTGCATATTTTATTGTTGCTACACTGTACCCTGACTGGCTCGTCTTTCTCCCCCATGACCCTTCTGTAAGGGGATGTCACTTCCCCTGCAGATGGACCTTGGGTCTCCAATATGCACTTCCCCTTATTTATAATGATATAATTTTTAGTTCTTTGATGGCTGATACCTGATCCTTTTGAACTGGAAAGGACTCAGATCCACTTATTGGAAGCTGAGCGTACTGTGAGCTGGGAATAGGGCAGGAGGGCGGGCAGTTGCAGCCTGGGGCACACAGCAGTCCCACTCTGCCTGCCTGGCCACCTGCAGAGGTGTCTCACTTGCTATAAACGTTTCTAGTAGAGACTCAGACTTGCTCTAGAAGTTCTTAAAAATATTTATATTGTCCTTTTTTACTAGGAGATGTGCATATCCTTGGATCTTACATTTGTAAGGAATTCTTGAATGAAATTCTGGCTTCCCAAAGCTATTTAAATTCCACCTGAAAGGAAAAAAAACGTTGTTTTTAAAGATAAATATCAACTATTTTAGTGACTACAACCAAGAAGAAAAATAAGTTTATTAAGCAATCAGCTAATCATTTAGAAATCATGTTAAAAATGTCCTTAGCTTCAACTGGTCTTTATAGACAAAACATAAACACATATCTTCATTTAAGTACATAAGAAGCATTTCAACCATATATTTCAGGGGATTTTGAAAGTCATAAAGTGCCATCTTGAGAAAATGTTCAACTTTATATGTCATACTTTATGTATTTCCAATCCTATGGCTTGAAGCAAGCAAAGTAAATTCAGCACATGGCTTGAAAACTTCATATATTAATATTTTTGCTATGTAGTAAATTACCACAATTTTAATGTACTAAAACAATTCAAATTTATTATAGTTTTGAAGGTCAGAAGTCTGACATGCATCTTATATGTATAATTTATGGATTTACCTTTGTAATTTTTGTTGTTTTATCTTTATTTATCTTATTTTTTGCTTAATCACCAACTAAAATAGTCCCTCATATTGTCTATGCATGTGTTTTGTTTGGAAATAAAGGACAAACAAAAATTTTTTGAGTATATTTTCATCAGATTCCATTGTATAATTTTCATATGTTGCATTTCCACCATGATATAAATAGTAGAAAATTAGATAGTTATGAAGACTTTCTAATATTTTATTAAATGATAATTATATGTTTCATAAATTATCATAATGGCTGCCTTTTCTTAAAGATTCAGCTGCCAATCTTCTCATTAGATAAATATCCTGTCTTCCAAATAGACACGTTCTTGAAATTTCTATTTTTAGGAGGGATTCCTAAAACTGAGACAGCTGAATGAGTTCTTCAAAAAATAGAATTAATAAATAATGCAATTTCTCCATGCCCTTTTTGACACTCCCAGGGATATATGTACCTGGATCATTGGCAGACATTTAACATAAATTTAGCATAAAGAATATTATGGATATTTCTAGTGTTCAATTATATGTGTTTTTGTTACATTTTCTTTTGCTTATGTAAAACTCAGTAAAATGACACATTGTTTATTCAGAATTTGAAATTGAGCCAGTGAATCTCCTTATACCAATACTTAAGAAATTCACTAGAGTTGTAAATGCTTCTTTTGTTTGTTTTTTGTTGTGTTCCATTTTTTCCTTTGTTTTTAATGTTTCAAAATAATAACATAGCCTTATACCTTAGCACATTTGAAAAGTAACCTCAAACAAGCAGAAGGAAATAAATAAGTGAAATATTAAGTAAAGGGAAAATAAACCAAAAATAGCATAGGAAAAGGTCAACTTAGTTAAATTTAGTTCTTTGAAAAGATTAAAAATAATAATAATAGGCAAACCCTTAGATTGACCAAGTAAAATAGACAGAAGATTCAAGTTATTAAAGTAATAAAATGAATGAAAACATGTACATTAAAAAATTAGATAACATATTACATGGGAAAATTCCTAGAATAAATTGACCCAACTGACTTAGTATAGAGAAAAAAGTAAGTATACTGATTTCAGCTAGTGAATTAATAATTAATAGCTTAAACATTTGCACAAAGACTACCCCATTCTAGATAATTCATGGGTATATTTTATTAAACATTTTTAAAATGTTTATGTGAATGTTCAAAACTTCTCCCAAAATGTAACCAAAGACAACACTTCTCAACTCAATGTGAGGCAAAGATTATTGCACAAAATTATATATATATAATAGAAAACTATAGACATATAATTTTAATTAATAAAGACACAAAAATCCCTCATCAAAATACTAGAGAACTTAATTCAGTATCAATTATAGAGTATGGGCTACTAGAGGTTGATCGGAAGAATAAATGTGACATCAAATTGTAAGTATCACTTTAAACTGGCATTTGCTATGAAAGACATCACTACTGCCAGAGCGCAATTGAGTTGATTCTGACTCAATGACTGTATACTGGGCTTCGGAGCCTTTGTAAAGCTTTTTGGGAGCAGGTAGCCTTATCCCAGGGAGCAGCTGATGGAGCAGTCCAGTCCACACCTAACAGTGTCCAGAGAGCTCTTTAATAAAAGACACTTTGTAGCAAAATGAGCTAGTTTTGCCTGTGTTTTTGTTTCTTATTACATGTTTATGTGAGAGCAAGAAAGCAGCTAAAAGAATAAATGGCAAAATTTGTGAGAATAAAAAAAAATGATTTAAAGGTGTGATTCTTTGCTTCGAATTGATCAATAAGAATTAAGTGATTTTTGGAATTATCATCATGATAGTGATAAAATGACGTGAAGAAAAATTACCTGTTAATACTACATAAAATTCTTATAGCATATTTTTCTTTGATAAACTATTAATTGAATCAAATG
Organism: Nesogale talazaci; assembly: GCA_004026705.1. Taxonomy (NCBI): domain Eukaryota; kingdom Metazoa; phylum Chordata; class Mammalia; order Afrosoricida; family Tenrecidae; genus Nesogale; species Nesogale talazaci. Next base: position 71,748 of record PVJH01005385.1, on the reverse strand, counting down.
TGTTCCCCATTCCCCTTGTTTTGTTATACATACACACACCAACAACCTGCAAACATGCCTACTGGATTTACACACATATTTACAAGAGACAGTGATTTTCATGAACCTTAAGTGACTCTAATAAAACAATATTAAGAGCACCATGAGCATTTCCTATATGCAACAAAAAATTTATGAGCATCATCCCCTTGGTGCAAAGTTGTGACACTTAAAAATAAACTCTATCTATTCTAGGCAGGTTAATGAATAAAATATGGGTCTTTTAAACCTACCAAATAGGTTCAAATATGATTCTCTTATAATTAAATAATAAGGTCATAGCTTATGGATCTTTTCACTGGATTCGATTCCATAAAACATTACAATCACTCAACTCCTGCCTAACAACTTACTCTTCTTAGGAGACCGAGGAGAGTAACAAGGGGAAGAGAGCCACTAAGAGCAGATTCTCAGAGAATTTGACGCTGCTACTACTTTAGAAGCTAATACCAGGACTGGTCCCAAATAAAATTTCAGCAATAGATACAATTTTGTATTATCACTAGTTTTTATAATATATGCTTTATTTTGCCTTTGTATTCTGTATTCATCTATTTTTTTTTGCCTAAAGCTGTCTGACCCACTTAAACCCTAATTTATTGAACCTCAAAGAATATAATGCCATGAAATACTCTGCGCATTTTCTCCTTTGGCCCAGCCTATTGCATGTATATTTAAGGGGTGGTCTGTGTTGAAGGGTTCATCTTTTCCTGAACCCCAAATTGATAACGTTAGCAATATGAATTTTAATCAAGACAAGTTATAAAAAGAGATCAATTTCTAAATTATCATGCCATCCTATGTGTGCTCTAGTCTACTTTAGATAGCACAGTAGTTAGAACATGGAAATTGGATTTAGATCGACTAGGTCAAATATTGACCCTGTCTCTCATAATCTTAACACTGTGCTAGTTTGGGGTTTGGTTTAAGAAGGGTGATATTGACCCATTTTTCAAGGGAGCTGTAAGATGACAGTTTACTATATGGAAAAAAGATTACACAAAAATATATGGAACAGATAAAAGGATGCATATTCTGTTTTATTGTTTGCTTTTAATATACTCATGGTGAGCATCAACAACTGCTAATAAGTAAAAAATAACTCAAGTATTGTCATCAAAGTTGTTAATGTTATGAAAATAGGTCCCAAAGAATTTGGAATACCAAATCATTAGAGATGATAATTCTTCCTGAAAGAATTGAAGATGTAGTCATAGAGAAATGAGAATATCTAGTTGTCAGAACAAAATCAAAGATGATCAACATGATTTATACTAGAAAATGGTTGGTTGAGGTGCCAGCCCTGTAGGTCTGGATGAACCTCTGGATACAGCTGCTCTCTGATATCCATGATGGAGTTTGTTAAGTTGTCAAGAACAAGGCCAACTTTGAGAGATACCAAGTGAAATTTAGAAGAAGAGAAGGGGAAATTGATTACAGTGCTCAAAAGCTTGGTAATCCAAGATAAAAATAAGTATAATACAGCTAACTAACAGGATGATAGTTCATGCAGCCAAAGTGTATATCTGCCAGCTTGCTTATGCACATACAGAAGGGGATATAATGATACAGTTTATGGTCTCAACTTCCCAAGTATGGTGAAAGTTGACATGACCAATTATGTTGCAGTATATTGTTCTGGTTTGCTGCTGGCCCAAAGATATCTTAATCGGTTGGGTATGGACAAGCTCTATGAAGTCCAGGTGAAGGTAACAGGAGATGAATACAATGTGGAGAGCATAGGTTGACAACCTGGTGCCTTCACCTACTATCTGGATGCAGGGCTTGCCAAAACTATCAGTGGAAAGTGTCTGAGGATCTAAAGGGATATGTGCATGGAGGCTTACCTATATCTCTTTTAAAAAATAATTTTATTGGGGCTTTTACAGCTATTACAACATTCCATACATCATCTGTATCAAGCACATTTGCACACATGTTGCCATATTAATTTCCAAACATTTTTCACTTGAGCACTTAGTATAAGCTTCTCTTTCCCCCTCCATCACTTTTATAATGAATCATTTTATTGGGTACGTATATACCTCCCCTCATGATCCATACACACATCAATTGTATGCAGGCCACATTTGCACACTTGTTGCCATCATCACTCTCAAAACATCCTCTCTCCACTTAGGCCCCCAGTACCAGCTCCCCATATATCCCTTTCCCCTTCCTACCTCTCCCATGAAACCTTAGTCATTTATGAATTGTTATTGCTTTTTAATACCATATACTGTCCAATGTATCCCTACACTCACTTCCCTTTTGGCAATGCCCCAGAGAGGAGGTTATATATAGAACCCTGAAATTGGTTCCCCCTAGCTACTCCAGCATCCCTTCACCCTCCCAGCATCACCACTCTCACCACTAGTCCTGAGGGAATATACATCCTAAATTCCCCATGTTTCTGACTCCAGCGTACATATGCTGTTCTAGTTGGACTTGTCTGGTAGAGCTGGGAGCATGATAATAAGTGGAAGGAAGCATTTGAGAACTAGAGGAAAGTTGCATATTTCATTGTTATTACCATGTATATTAACTGGCTCATCTCCTCCCTGCACCCCCTCTGTAAGAGGATGTGGTTTCACCTATTGTTGGGCTTTGGGTCACCAGTTTGTAGCCCCACCCCCCTATTTACAATGATATAATTTTAGTTCTTTGATGCCTAACACCAGATTCCTTTAACACCTTGTGATCACACAGGCTGGTGTGCTTCTTCCGTGTGGGCTTTGTTGCTTCTGAGCTGGATGGCCTCTTGCTTACTCAAGCCTTTAAGACCCGAGATGCTATATCTTTTCATAGCTGGGCACCATGAGCTTTCTTCACCACATTAGCTTATGTACACATTTGTCATCAGTGATCATAATCAGAAAAGTGAGCGCACAATGTTATGATTTTTAGTTCTTGAAGCCTGATAACTGATCTCTTTGACACCTCATGGTCCCACAAGCTGGTGTGCTTCATCCATGCAGGCTTTGTTGCTTCTGAGCTGGATGGTCGCTTGTTTACTTAGACCTTTAAGACACCAGTTGCTACATCTTTTGTTAGCCAGGCACCATTAGCTTTCTTCATCACCTTTGCTTATGCACACATTTATTTTCAGTGATCGTGTCAGGAAGGAGAGCACCATGGAGAGCCAATTTAATAGAACAAAGTGTTCTTGCACTGAGGAAGTACTTGAGTGGAGGTCCAATGCACATCTTCTGTCCTACTACTAAGCCTGTAAGTATATGCTCATTGATCTATTTCTCCATCGTCACATATTAATATATGCACCTATGTACATGCCTGTATTTAAACCTCTATAAATGCCCTTTACCCCAAGTTCTTTCCTCTATTGCCTTTTACTTTCCTCTTGTCCCACTGTCAATGTTCAACCTCCATTTGGGTTTCAGTATTTTCTCTCTGTTACATTGCTCTTGATTAACCACTGTCTGACTTATCTCATCCACCTTGTCTCTGATTTTGCATCAATTGATATACCCTTATCCCGGGACTGATCAACATCATCTTCTTTCCCCTCTTTCCCTTCTCCCATGGCCCCCACCCCAGAATCATCAGTCCCATCATTTTTGCCTCCAGACTATTCATCTAGCCTATCTTATTTGATAGACCTGTAAAGGTGACAATATATACCAAAAAAGGTAGCCTAAAATGAAGCAGTCAAAGAAAATAAAACAATGATAACAACAAAAAAATCTGAATTCCTATATATATGTAAAAAATAATAAGTAATAACAATATAAAAACCTGTAAATAATTCAAGATCTGTTCATTGACTTCCAGGAGTGTCCCCTGCTTGAGTTGGATGGGGTGCCACTCCCTGGCCGCAGAGTTTATCCCTATCATTCCATCTGGAGCTCCATGCTCTGTTGCACACCCTTAGTGTTTTGGCCTGGCGTGGTTGTGTCAGAGAGGGTATAATTCTGACCCTGTTTCTCCATTGTTGACCCTGAGAGGCCTTGGGTCAGCAATGAAAGCTGTATTTCACAGTGAGGCCGGCCATATGATCATCTTTGTGCATTGAATGTTCTGAGTGGGAATACCATCCTGAAGGCTCGGTGGACTAGGATGCACTCCACTCTCTCTTCCTCCCCCTTCATTTGTTCTCATGTGCTCTGGTCAGGCATCTCTCACTCCCCAAGCTGCAGTTTCAGTGCTGACCTCCAAGGCAAACTCCACTGGTGGAGAGGCAGCTGCCCCTCTACTTGGGATTGGGGTTCTGTGCTCAGACCCCTCTATTGGTCCCCATGCTGCATTCACATCCTGGTTCACAGGGTTTAAGTTTGGTTCCTCCTCGCCTGTGGAGATAAAAAAACAATATGCTCCCCTTGGAGAAGATGATATTAAAAAATAGTCAAAACTACACTTTTGTGGAAGACATTTGTGGAAAATGAGGTTCTCAGAATTGGCAGATTCCCGATAGAAATGTTTCGCTGGAGGCACTGACTCATCTATTTCAAGAAATTTGGGAATTTGGAAAATCTGCCTCACCAATTAGTAGTCTTTGTATAGTGGAAGAGATTTCTATTTATGTAAAACTCCCAAATCAATCAATCAATCAATCAGTAAAAAGGTGACCCAATATAGGATAGAAATTATATTTTAAAAATGCCACTAGTATCACATGCAAAGAAAATGTTGCTGATAACAATTTAAAAAGGTTGGAGGAGTAACTTGACAGGGAGTTGCTAAAAATACAAGCAAGATTCAGAGGAAAACATGAAATGAGGTGTACTGGTTTGGAATCCATAAAGGTATGCAACAGAGTTGAATTGTTTTAACTAGTCTACTCATTTACACTATTTATTCCATTGGGAAACGGATAAAAGAGCTGACTAGTGGGGCTATGTGAAGAAGAAGATTGCGTTAATATTGGCAGAAAGCTCATTATGCCTACGACTAGACTTTTCTTGTTGATAATGAAGAGAACTTGAAGTACTTTGAAATCAAATAGTAAAGCCTGCAGTAGGAATGGTACTTTAATGTAAAGGAAACAACCCTCAAAATTGGACCAGGAACAACATCATGGTTAACAGAGAGGATATTGATATTGTTAAGGACCTCAGCATATTTAGATCTGCAAGGAACCCCCACGGATATAGAGAGCCAAGCTTACTGCCCACTGGTCGATGCACTCATTGCAAGCCTACAGAACAGGGTACAACTGGCCCCATGAGTCAGCGAAACTGACTGTCCTTGGGGGTAGAGAGCCCTAACTTTCTTCTGGGAAACACTGGGGGTTTCAAAATGTGGATTTTCCTGTTCTCAGGAGGATCTTTCTGTTCTGTAACCACTACGTCTCCAGGACTCCTGCCTCATGAAAATAACAGGACGCATTGCATTGGGCACATTTGTGACTTACTTCCTCTTCAAGTTTTAGGCAGGGGTCCTCAAACTTTTTAAACGGGAGTCAGTTCACTGTTCCTCACACCATTGCAGGGCCAGGCTATAGTTAAAAACAAACAAACAAACAAAACTGTGAACAAATTCACAGGGGACCCAGGATGAGTCAGCTGCTAAGCAGGACAGGCAGCGCAGCACTGGCAAAAACACCTGGAGGGTCAGATAAATGTCCTTGGCAGGCCGCCTGTGGCCGACAGGCTGTAGTTTGAGGACCCCTGTGTTAGAGCACAGATATCACTTTGAGACTTACAGCCCATGAAACAATCAATAGTGTTTTCAACTGTCTCATAGGCATGTGTAATCTGGACAATGAATAAGAAATAACAAAGACTCTAAACTTTGGGGATTACGGTGTTGATAAAGAACATTGAATACCTATGAAAGAAAGAACAAATCTGCTTTGAAAGAAGTACAGCTGAAATGTTCTTTAGATATAAGATGGTGAGATTTCGTTGTATGTACTTTGGATAAGTTATCAAGAGAAATCAGTTCTATGCTCCCCACCTCCATCCCATCCAGCTTCACGATCCCAATTCTACCTCACAAATCTGGCTTGACAAGAGGATGTACCATGGCACAGATAGAGACTGGAAACACAGTCCAGTCTCTGTGATGATCCCTTTGGGACCAGTAATGAGCGTGGTGATAACAAGAGGTAGAGGGAAGATGGGGTGAAAAGAGGGAACCTATTATAAGGATCTACATGTCCTCTCTAAGGGATGGACAACAGAAAAATTCATGAAGGGAGATGATGAACAGTGTATATATGAAAAAATAATAATAATTTGTAAATTATCAATGATTCTTGAGGGAGGGGGCAAGGAGGGAGGGGAAATGAGATACTTATAGCAAGTAGAAAGCAAAAGTTTTGAGAATGATGATGGCAACAAATGTACAAATGTGCTTGAAACAATGGATGGCTGCATGGATTGTGATGAGAGCTGTTTGAGCCCCCAAAAAATGATTTTAAAAAAAAGGACATTGTGCTTAGTAAAGTAGAGGGTGGTAGTAATTATATAATCCTTTCTCAACTCGAGTGAAGGGGTGGAACGTAGACTTTCAACCAGATTATAGCCACTGACAACTCTGTGTGATCCTGGCGTCTCTGCTTCACCTTCTTGTTGATCAATCAGATGGAGACACACTAACGGCAGCCAGAGCACTGGAGGTGCTTCCACTGCTTCCACTGGATCCACAGGATTATCCACCCACAGACCTGTGAACTTCCTGCATTTGGCATCATTACATGTGTTACATGTGTCTGAAGAAGAATTTATAGACTGATATCAGACAAAGGCAACTTTCAGTGTCTCTTCTGATAGGCAAGGTTATCCTGTCTTTTTTTCCTGTCCTTTTAAGCATCTTTTTCTCTTTTTGGTAGATAATGTTTCGTTGTCCTCTAGCAGCTCATCAGTTCTTCTCTCATTAGTGTTTCATGCATCAATTCTGTTCTTCATATGTTCTTGAAATTCAGGTGCGATAGACCCAAGGTTGTATTTTTGATTGCAGACAAGTTTTAGTTTTCTTCATTTTTAACATTAACATACATAAGAGAATTTGATGATCTGTTTTACAGTCTAATCCTAGCTTTATCTATTGATATCAATCTTCTCCATCATTAGTCTCCATAGATTTAATAAAATTCATTTTTGTGTATTGGATTTGGAGAAGTGTATCTGTTTAGGCATCATTTGTCTTATTGCCAAAAGGTATTTCTTTTACAAGCCTTGAAAAAATTTATTATGTGGCTTCAGGTTTAATTTCTATCATTAAAGTCATATTTTCTAGCTGCTGTTCCTTCCTCTTTGTTTCTAACTTCTGGATGTCAATTGTAAACAATTGTCAATGTTTCTTTATTGCATGTTTGATCAATTTCCAACTGAAACTAGAATCATTAACATTCTCACCACTACTTTTTGTGTTTGGTACATACATTTGAATAATAGTTTTGATTATATTTCATGGAATTCAGCTAGATGTAATCGTATCACAGTCAGTATTGCACTTCAAGATAGACCTTGAGATGTCCTTGTAGATGATGAATGTCAGCCATCAACAATGTTCTGCTCCTTTCCATGAAGTTTCCAGTATCTGACAAGGTTTTGATTCTGTCCATAAGTTTATCAGTGGTGCATTAGTCATAAGTGGACAGCCTATTGCTTCTTTGTAGTCTGTTCTTATCTGGACACATTGCTGAAACCTGGAAACATTGGTTCATCTTATTAGCATTTTCAAGATTATAGCAACATGCAAATAACTACAGTAAAGACAAATTGACATACAAGTGTTGGATACAATTGTAGCATGCATTATATAACTTTTTACTAGCTTATAATATAAAGAATAGTGGTAGACTTTGAGGTAGAAAAACCTAGATTAGAATCCTAATTTTACCAATTATATTTATGTAAATTGGAATAAATATTAAGACCTAAGATCTTCTGTGTGATTACCTTAAAATAGAAGGGGGCATATAAACCTTTCAATAATATTGTGAGGAAAAAAGAAAACAGTAAAATTATACCAATTTCTTCATACTTCTATCAAATGCTTGAAAATGCTATCATTAGAATGCTATACATTCTGATATACTTAACAAGTAAAATTGAAGGACTTTAAATACATCATATAAAAATTTAAATTTAAAACCAGTTTGCTTAAATTTCACCTTCATCACATAATAAACATACAAAATACTATGAAGTGACTGTAGTTATTTCTTTTTGTGATTCTTGGTTCTACAAAAGAATAAATCTTATTCTTTAGGCAAGCTAAAATCCCTATTTCCTCTCTAACAATTGGTAAGTCATCCTAAAAATTGGTATTAACACAGAATGACTAAAATCATTCCTACATAGAGTTTGTCTTGTACCCATATTTACTCTATGTGTGTGGTTTGTCAACTATCACACAGGTTGTGCAAAAGCAATAACTTGCATTGACATTATCTACACCACATATGTCTTTATTCAATTACATCACACCTCAAGCAATTTTTTCTTCTCCATGCTGCATTGATTTGGTTGTTTTTTAACCTTCATTCCTTTCTTCCCTTCAGTCCTTTTTAATTCCAGATGGTACATCAAGATGTCTTAACTGATTGCTTTGTAATAAAATCTCTCACAGGCAAGGAAATTAGATCTTTGAGTTTATTGGGGAAAAAACAAAATCATCTAGCCATTATTCAGGATAGCAAAGGAATAAACCTTTAAATATACCCAACAGCAATAGTGTTGGTGACTTCTTGACAACCTTTACTTTAATCTCAGGTGAGTGAACTACAGGTTTTATTTTTAGTTTTGATAGAGAGGGCTATGCATGGTGAAGGAATAGTTTAGAAATTACCATTGCTTGGTTTGACTTTTTTTCATTTAAAAGTTTTAAGAATTCATTGAGATAGCTTCACATTTCCATTCTCAGACTGTTCATACATAAAATCAGTGGGTTCTATCATTTCTATATCATGAAGATTTAAAATGATTGTGTGTGATAAAAGTGCATTGTTTGGGGACAATTCACATAAATATAGAACCCTCTGAGTTAAAGCATATTTTCAGAATTCCAAATAACAGAGAAACTAACAAAGTTTGCTTGAGTATGTGTGCATATCTATAGATTTATACACACAAGCATATATTTTAATAACTTTAGACTATTTGCATAGTTTTGGTATTGTGACCATATTTTTATAATGAATTTATATAAAATGTCATTTTAGTAAAAATAAATGAGTAAGTAGTGGTTAATTAGAAAATATATCTTAGAGAAATATCTATATGATTAATGTAAAATAGAAAAGATTAAATTAAATTTGAACTTTTAGAAAATTTTATCAGGAAGACTCAAATAAGTTTATATTCAAAAATCTTGAGCACATAGCTATTGTAATGCATGTGCACCACACAAGGAAGTTGGTCTGACCCATCACCCACATTGACACACACTGATCATTTGCAGCTATAATAGGCACAGTTGCTTTATATTTGTCATACATGAGCTTAATAGCTGGTGTATGCTCTCATTGAAAATCCATTATAATCTATACATAATGGATATAAAGTGTCTCCAGGAAATGTTTCCCAATTATAAGCTCTAAGAATTTATACCCTAAGGATTTAAATATATTACAATGCAAAACCTATGCTGTTCAATCATTCAATAGACAGTTTCCAGAAATACCATCTAACAAGATATCAATACTCAGGAAAGAGAATAGACACTGTGGTAAATACATATTATACTGGTTATACAATTTTATGAAGGAATGCTACTTGGTTTTAAATTTATAGCTTAGTGATTGGAGACCATTTAAAAAACAAAGAAGCAAGAGTAAAGGAAAAGAAAAATAGAGTGGTATGGTTTGAATGACATTCCCCCAAAGATTTATGTTGAAATTTAGCTTCTCTCTGAACTCCCTGCATTGGGTCCATTTCAGCTCACCATGACTCTACAGGAGAGACAGGAACGTCCCTGGGGCTTTCTTTGTCTAATTTTTATTAGGAGTCAAAAGTCTCATCTTTCTTCTGAAGAGAAGCTGATTTTTTGGACTGCTGACTGTGTGGTTAGTCATTTTATGTGTAATCTAATATACCACCAGAAATTTTGGTTGTCATGCCTAGTGTCAGCATCAGCATGACTTTTGGGGGGAATAGAATCTTTCAAAATGTTAACATTAAGTTAATATAAAGACAGGTCAGAATATGGTATATTCCAGCACTATCTGACTGTCTATAAAAGAGACATAGAGATAGACAAAATGTAGATGCATCTAGAAGTCAAAAAAAAAAAGACTGGGACAGCTAGAAAGATAAAATTTGTTCATATAAGTAAGTAATTCAATAGAGATTTTCAGAGAAAAGAGAAGAGAGAAGCTGAGAAACATGTTAAAATTCAGGTGAAAAACAATTACACTGAACCTGGTGAGAGGCCTGGAGAAAGTCCTGAATCAAATCAATGGCAAGAGGACAGAAGAAAGCAACCAATGTTTATAAGAATTTAGCTAGGAAATCTAACCCCATCCAGAGTACACTCTTGATCTTTTCTCTTTTGCTATCTTTTGCTACAAAAACTCAATAAACATTTAAAAGAAACATGATTTGAGGACATTCAGCATGCCAAAGCTGCTGTTGGAACATGGTGTTAGTGGTAGATGCCAGAATTTTTTTGAGGGGGCAGATTAGAGAACTGAAAGTACTTCCGTAAGTTTGGAGGCATCCTATGTCCTTCTCTCCATTGACTTTCGTTCACTTGTTCCCTTGTTCCTCGGTTGGTTCCTGCCCACCCCACCGCCAACCTTTCTCCAACCACCCCTTCTTCTATATCCCATGGAACCATTGATCCTGTTCTTTTCAGCTTCAAATTATTTATTCTGAATATTTTATCGAGATCGACATGCAGCTATGTTAATAAGTGGAAAAAAAAACAGGCTAAGTCAAATAAAGCCCCAAAGGAGGTCCAGGTCAACAAAATAATAAAATAACAACAAAAACAACAAGAAAGGCACTGACAAAAATGGAAAAGCCCATCAATAGCCCAAGTTCTGTTTGTTGGCGTTGCGTGTGTTTTCCAGGCAATTCTGATTGAGTGCCACACTCCGTTTGCAGAGTTTATTTTTGATATTCCCCAGGGACTTCATTACGTTGCTCCCCTTGCTGCTCAGTTGCGTGCCCTTAGTGCTTCACCCCAGCATGATGGGATCACATGGTGTACAATGTGAATGGGGAGAGGCCTAGAGTGGAAACTCAGTGCCCATCTGTAGACAATTGGACATTCCCTCACAGAGCACTCCCAGAGAAGTGATGAGTCAGTCAGGGTGTAGTACAGCACCAATGAAACTCACAAGTTTACTGTAGTTCTTTGGTACTTCCTTCACCCCACTACCATGACCTCAAGTCTACCTTACAAATTGGTTTAGACCAGAGCATGCACACTGCTACAATTAAAAGTCGACCACACAGGGAGTCCAGGAGAGGTAAACCCCTTAATTATGTAACTACTTAATTAATCTTTAGAAGTGAGAGGGAAACTCAGAGGTTAGAGTGTGCTGGAAGTACCATGAAAAAGCCTATATATGGTCAGAGAAGTAACAGTGTTGTGTGCTGTATGAGAGTGCAAGACAATGTAAATTAAAATGAACCTGTAATGAGGCAAGTTTTTCTTTGAGAAATAAGCCTCATGGTGGTCTGTGAGACCTGAGAAACTGACAGTGACACAGCTGTAGACAATAATGATGAGAACGCTAGATACTAGGGGAATTAGGAGAGGGTGAGGGGAGAAAGAGGGAATCGATCACAAGGATCAATTATAACCCCCTCCCAGGGTGACAAACAAGATGAAAGTGGGTTAGAGACAATGGAGGACAATGTAAGATATGAAAATAATAATGTATAATGTATCAAGATTTTAAGAGGAGGGGTGGGAAGAGGGAGGAAAAGAGAACTGGGGAGCTGATATCAGCTGATATCAAGTTGGAAGAGAATGCTTTGAAAATGATAATGGAAGCATATGTTCAAATGTGCTTGACACACTGAATGAATGCATGGATTGTGATGAAATGTAAGAGGCCCCAAGAAAAGTATTTTATGTTTTGATATTTTACTAAATAATGTCTTCTATAATTTTATAGCAATGATTTTTTTACTTACCTGCATATATGGTTCAATTAATTACCAAATCCAATTAGTTTTTTAAAATTAAATTTATTAAAAGAGACCAGTGGGCTGAACCCCGGTGGTGTAGTGGTTGTGCGCAGGACTGCAGCCCACTGGGATGGAGGTTTAATTCCAGCAGTGGGGCTGGGCCTTCTACTCCCACCACCAGAAAGCAATGATGCCCCCCCCCCAAATAAAAGAGACTAGTACCCTTTTTTAATATGTATATTTTAATTGGAGGCTTGTACAACTCTTAGCACAATCCAGGCATCAATCGTGTCAAGCACATTTGTACAGTTGCTGCCATCGTTATTAAAATATTTGCATTCTACTTCAGCCCTTCGACTATGCTCCTCCTTTTCCCCTCAGTCACTGCTTCCCCATTCTTCATGAAATCTTGATAATTTATAGATCATTATTTTGCCATAACTTACCCTGCCTGATGTCTCCCTTCACCCACTTTTCATTGTTCATCCTCAAGGGTGGGAGGTTATATGTAAATCCTTGTAATTTGTTCCCCTTTCTACCGGATCCTCCTTCCACTCACCTAATATCGCCGCTCTCAACATTGGTACTGAAGGGATCATCTGTCCTAGATTCCCTGGATTTCCAGTTCCTATCTGTACCTGCGTGCATCCTCTGGTCTAGCCAGGTTTGTATGGTAGAATTGGGTTCATGATGGGGTGGAGAGGTTGACTGGCAGGGGGAGGAAGCATTTAGGAACTAGAGGAAAGGTATATGTTTCATCCTTGCTACCCTGCACCTTGACTTGCTCTTCTCCCAGGAACCCTTCTGTTGGGATGTTCAGTTGCCTACAGATGGACTTTGGGTCCCCAATCCGCACCCCCCCCCATTCATAAGTATGTGATTTTTTTGTTGTTCTTTGGTGCCTGATCCCCAATCCCTTCAACACCTCAAAAAAATCACACAGGCTGGTGTGCTTCTTCCCTGTGAACTTTGTTGCTTCTGAGCTATATGGCTGCTTGTTTATCTTCAAACCTTTAAGAGTCCAGATGCTGTATCTTTTGAAAAGAGCCTAGTATTCTATTAGGACATTTCCACCTAATTATAATTTAATAATTTAATGAAAATGGAATAGTAGTTAAGAAGAGAGTAGTTTTAATTAAGCTGAATCATTGATAATTTGTCTATAAACTCAAATTGTAAAACACCCCTCTGTGTGTGCAGTGTCATTAACTCAATAAGTACTATTATGAAAATAGAACTCTCAAGCATGAGAAAATAGAAGTTAATTTATATGTCATCCATCTCTGCTAACTTTGTTTATTAAATAATTCCTACCTTCAATAAATGCCTTCCCACAGGAATAAAACATTATCTGATTTCAAGGAGAGTTTTTTGTGAATGTCATATTTATAATCTTCATTGAAAACTGCTTTTTATTCTTAATATTTAACCTTGAAAAATATTTGTCTTTCTGAGATTAGATTTTCAGGTGTTTATGAATTATCTGCCTTGTAGACTTCTAAATTATCATTATTATATATTTCTAGGTGAGTCTAGAGTAAAAACGTCAACACTGTATTTGTTAATAGCTTTTAACTACTGCAAAATTTCACTACAGCTGCCTTTAACTCTTTCTTCTGTCCATATCTTCCTTCTTTTGAAGAAAGTTAATAAGCAGAAAATCTGGAAAAATAAACAGTGTGGGTTCATTTATGGATCAATAACAACAGCAAAAAATAGATGTTGTAAATTCTGCATTTTATATTGATCATAACTTGGAACTCCTTCTTAATGTCTATTTTCAAGAAACTTACTATTATAACATAAAATTTCAGCACATAGACTGATTTGAATATCCCAACTAATGTATAAAATATTTGTTGTGATGACTAATCGGAATAGCATTTTTACTTGTTATAGTTTCGTAAAACATAAAATATCTAAAAACAGAGATAATGAACTTATAAAGTGACATTTAAATCAGTCATGGGTCATTTAGAAATACAAACTTATACTTTAGTATTAAAAATTGGTTCTACACAATAAATATTTCCCCTTTATTATAGTTTGTTATTTTGGCTACAGATGTCATTAATATCTATCTCAAATATTTCTGATATTTTCCCAAACCTCTTTGGCACTTTTACCATTGATTTATATGCCATAAATATTAAATAGAATTTAATGTAAAACATGCAACATACAATCACTTTCCTTATAAAAACTGAAGATGAGATTGGCATTTCAAGGTAATTGTATGATGAATATTTAAGGGAAAATTGTTTATTCCCCTACCCAACTAGTTGGTAAAATATGATCACAACAAAATATATGTGATTTAGTTATAATCATTGGAAAATCTATCTAAATTCATTAAAATAAGAAATAAAATATAAAATAACTTCAAATAGTCTTCTGTTAAATCAAGTAGGTGTTGTCTCTTCAATGTAATGACTTTGTAAATTTGTCCAACTTTGTAAATGATGTGTAAATTTGTCCAAGTCACACAAACATGGTACTGATATATTGCATTTAAATAGTTGTTTTCTTTCATAATTGCATTAATTTATTCATGTTTATAATGGAAATAAATATAACACTAAAATAAAGCAATGGAAGAGCTTTCCTAGCAGTAATATCAAGTATAGGTACAAACATAATTAAGAGATAAATTAATCATTTATCTCAATCTTATTCTTTTAACAACTATCATTAAACATACATTGAAAACATTAAATAACAATGAACTGTTGCTCTTCAAAATACCTGTGGTAGTTTGCATTACTAAGCATTTTCTTATAGATTTATTGTAACTGTACTTTTATTTACATTTGTATCTGTTCGGTAGGGATGGTAAGATTAACTCAGTTCTTCTTTGTGAAGGAGGTGGCTGTTATCAGATAATTTAAATACCTTGCCCATACTGATATTGCTACTAATTTTTAGAATGATAAACAGTACCAGGTCTTCTGATAGTTTCTCTTTTAAAAAACTGTAACCATAATAATAAAGAAATCTTTATCCCTAAAATGACCACATTCTTATGGGTCAATAATCACTATTAAAGAATCTTTGAATACAAAATTACAGCCTCTCATAATGGTTCTAATGGAAATTTTGGTTACAGTGTCAATATGCTCCCCCTGAATAAACTGTCCATTATATATAGGATGTAATTTTGTGGGATAAAATGACTATAATAGCACCTGCTGGTCTATACTTCCAGTCAAGTTGTTCTATAACATAAATTTAATGACATTTAATGAAGTCTCCAGATAGTGAATCTTTGTATAGTCATTAATTATATATTTTTGCACTATAGTTAAGGCTTAATCCACTTCTTTAATATTTTTCAATTATTAAAACTGAAGTTTTTTTCCTGTCCTTGACATCTCTACACATAAAATTGACATTTTCCTCAAACTACTGATTTTTTCTAACATTATATTCCCTCATTCTAGGTTCTAAATGAAGCTTCTTTTGAGGATGGCTTCCCAAAGTCTGCTATTCTCCTACTTTATCAATCACATGTCCAATTAAAAGAAAATCACCTTTATGACAAATGGAAAAACCTATCTCGTGAATAAATCTTGGAGTTCTTAAGATGTCAGTTTTATCATTTATAAAATAATCTAATTGAATGGGTCTAGTGTGAAAATTTGAAATTCAATTCAAAGTAGTCAATCAAATTTGTGTTTGTTCTCTGTAAACATGATTGTAGGTGTCATGCCTTCTTCTCCTAATGCCATCCAGTTGATTCTGAATTATGTGGACTTTATAACACAGGACAAAACTTACATTTTGGATTTTTGAGGCTGTAAATCCTCTGTACATTGGCACAGCCCTTCATTAAATGTTTTTATTCATTTTTAATACATGTGTGTATGTATGTATGTGTATGTATATATATATATGTGTGTGTGTGTGTGTGTGTGTGTGTGTGTGTGTGTGTGTGTGTGACAGTCACATAGTTTCTCAACCTGCAAAGGGGTGGAGTCTAGGTCACAGCTTGATGACCTCATATGGAGGTGCGACAGAGATAAGCAACTCAGTGGAGACCAGATACACTTGCTCCTTGAGAGACATTCCTGCCTACCAAACACGTGGTGCTATGCTGATGGAACTGGAGCCCTGGATCCAGAGGAGCAGTGTGAAGACCCGTTTCAGTGTTGAGAGGCTTCCATCGTCACTGGATCCACAAGACTTTTCACCAGCTGGCTTCTGATTTTCCTGAATTCTATTGCATTTCATGTGTTTTGTGCGTCTGAAGAGGAAAGGACTTGATCTGGACTGGGTTGGGGTATTTTCTTATTATAAATTTGATCTTTATATAATGTTTTTTCTTGTATACATATGAGTGTCTATGAATTTGTTTCTCTAGTCTACCTGGAGTAAAATGTCCTTCAACTTTTTGTTTTTAAGAGCGAGTATCAGTAATAAAAGATGTTAAGTCATCCAGAAGATGAGTTCCTGAAGCTTAAAGACTTGCAAAATAAGACTAGGGCAGAATTGCCTTAAAAGAGAATGAATCTTAACCACACGGCTAGGATCATCAGGCAGATTGTAAACTGAAAAGAAATGCAGTCATTCATTAGTAACCAGCACATGGACTCTACAAAGTATGGCTCTAGGAAATTTGAAAGCCATCTCCAAGTATTTATATCATAGGCATTATGAGCTGAAATGGATATGTGTGGGTTATCTTGAGGCATATAATTATATGCTTTACTATACTGGGAATGAAAATGCAAGATAATTGTAGGCACGTTCACCTCAGAAAAAATATTTCCAAGTTTTTTTTTTTGAAATACCATGTTGTCTGTGACAGAATAATATTTATATGCTCGTTTACTGCAACTACAGCACACATGTAGTCACCAAGTACTAAAATGAGTAATGAAGAAATTGAAAATTCAATCAACATACTTCAGCACATATATGTGTGTATGTATATATATAGCAATCCATGTAAAGAAAACAAAAATCATCACAGCGTAACCAGTAGGTAACATCATGATAAAGAGAGAAAAGGTTGAAGTTCTCAATGATTTTGTCCTGCTTATATCCACAATCAATGCTCATAGAAGCAGTAATCAAGAGACCCAAAGGACACATCGTTTCAGGTACATAAGCTGCTCAAGACATTTTTAAAGTGCTGAAAAGTAAGATTGCTGCTTTGAGGGCGAAAATGTGCCTGACTCAAGGCATGGTATTTTTAATTGCCTCACATTCACATGACATTTAGAATTGAATAAAGAAGGTCAAATAAGAATTGATACATTTAAATAATGTTTCTCTCCAATCACATTGATGGTATCATTGGTGTTTTAGGCAGGGGTCTCTATAGAAGCAAAATTAGGACTCAGGAATATATATATATATATATATATATATATATATATATATATGCAAAAGGATATGTTTCTAGAGTATAAAGAATACAATAGTAAATTATTCTACACAGCAGTACTGAGAGCTAAGTCCAACTCTCTTTTTTTCTTTTATTTCCAGCTCACTTTCATGGATCAGTTAACACGTGGAGCCTTGACTCAAGGTCAAGGAAGCAGACAGTAGGTAGATGAGATGCCAGGGCGTAGCAGAAACCAGTAGCGCAGCATGGTGACACAGACCCCAGTGGAGCATGCCAGTGGAACTCACAATGCAGCAGTGCAGTGATGCAATGTCGTTGCCTGGTGGTGCAACATCAGGGGTGGTGGCAGGACAAGCAGAGTTGCTGCGCAGGGCAGACTGCAAGGCAGGGTGAGGTCCAGCTACAGTGTAGAGTAGTGCAGCAGTCATGTGAGCCACCGCAGGCGACAGTTGACTCCGCCAGGTGCAGTCATTCACTGCACGGCCCACAGGGCGTGAAGCACATGTGGTGAGGCAGGGCAGCTCGATCAGACATTATGCTGGTCTGACCATAGGGGAGAGAGTGATTAGCCTGCAAAGAGCTGTCTCTCTCAGAGCACCTCTAGAGAAGGTCAGCAACCTACAACCTGATTGACAGGCTAAATTCCACCCATATCTTCTTATAGGAGCCATGCTGATATAAAAATCCTAGCAATCATGCATGGATTACTAAATGAACTGAATGAACAAATTTGTCTTGGAAGAAATACAGCCAGAATGCCTGTCAGGGGCAAGGATGGTTGGACTTTGTCTCATGTCTTTTAGCCATGTAGTGAGGAGAGTCCAGTCTCTGGAGAATAGCATCATGCTTGATAGGGTAGTGGAACAGTTGACAAGATGGATCTACACCAGTGGACTCAAACATCAGAAGTGTGAGAAAGGCACAGGAAGGGGCAGTGTTACCTTTTGTTGTACACAGGGTTGCTATGAGTCGGAATTGATGAAATGACACCTTACAACAACAACTGACTTTGTCAGTCTGAAACTGATCAATCATTCGATCAAGGTGCATCGTTAATCATTGACTGTGGAAATGTGTAAGTTAATTAAAAAAGAAGAAACAGTGGTTGGAAACCGGGTCTTTCAGGTAGAAACAAAACTGAGATCCTTAAGACCAACAGTTTCTTCACTTCTAATATCTCATCCAACCATGTTAATGACAAGTGTGCACGTGATCTTCATCAAAAGGAGCACGCAGGGGTCAATTTGACCATATCTGTGGGAAGAGCCAAAGGAGAGGACAATAGCATCAGTCAAACAAGGCCAGGGCCCAACAGTGGGGAAGCCCATCAATTCTTCATATGCAAGGTCAAGTTGAAGCGAAAGTACCATTTTTATGATTCAATTCCACAAATGACACATTAAAAAACAAAACTCACTTCCTTCAAGCTATTTCCAATTAATAATGATCCTGGAGCACAGGAGAACTGTCCCTGTGGGGTTTCGAGACTGAATCTCTTCATGAGAGTCAGACTCATATTGTCCTAAAAGACAACCTTGGCTATGTCCTACATGAATTTAGAGACTATTTCAAGAGCGGTTCTGACTCATTGAGCAATGTTAGAATATCTAAGGAAATATGGGATAGCATCATGCACCTCAGATGTGAAGAAAGCAAAAGGTCACTAAAAAGAGGAATAATGAAAAGACCAAAGTAGATGATAAAAGACACTCTGAAACTTGCTCTTGAATGTAAAATTGCTACAGAAAAATATAGCAGTAATGATGAAGGAAAATAAAGGAATAGAATTTTTAAAAAAAAAACTTCCAGAAAGTAGAGTATAATGCAAGGATATAGAGTTAGACAGTCAAAAAGTAACAGAGCATGTCTTAATCTAAAATAACTGAAAAATATACTAAAATAATTGGTCAAACTTCAATCATTTCAAGGAGTTGCAACTGATAAAAAGATAAACATTACTGAATGAAGATGTTCATGTTGTACTTAGGAATTTGTGGGGAAAAACATGCTTAGAAATAAGCAAAATACAAATTGAAGTGTTTTAACAAGTCAATGAAGCACTAGAAGCACTTCCTCATTTTTTATGGGAATTATCTTGAAGGAATTCATATTTGTGCCAGTTACAAAGAAAGACTATCCAGAAGGATGTGGAAATTTTACTCAGACAATTTCATTATTGCTACCTACAATTAAAATTTTGCTGGGGAAATTCAATAATATTTGCAACAATACATTGGCAGGAAGCTGCCAGAGAATCAAGACAGATCCAAAAGAGAACACAGAAGGAGGAATATTATTGCTGATGACTGAAATCAGAGAAAACCAGGGTAAGATCTACCTGTCTTTATTGCTGATTGAAATGCATTCAAATACATATGATGATAATGAACTATGGATACAGTCGAAGAATGAGAATTCCAGAAAAACTCATTGTACTTTTACAGAGACAATCTTTTGAACAGAACCATAAAATATTGCTTGTTTTAAAATCAGAAAACAAATGAGTCAGGGATATATCCATCATCATATTCATTTAACTTTGTATTGAGAAAATAATCTGCCAAGCTTGAGTATATGAAGAAGAGCTTGGATCAAGTTTGGAGGAAAGCTAATCAACAACCTCATATACAAATGACACAACTTTGATGGCAAAAAAATGAGAGGATTTGAAGCACTTGCTTCTGAAAGTCAGACTGCAAACTTCAATGTAAATTACAACTTAATGCAAATTAAATAAAATATCTTCACAACTTGACTAATAGACAATATCATGACAGACTGAGAAAAAATTGAAGTTGCCAGGAACTGGATGTCACTTTGAAGATAAAAGTTCCTATTCCAAGCCAGGCCATAGCCAATCACCTTGCATGCATGTGAAAGTGAGAAAATCAGTAAGAAAAGATGGCTGCAGAAGTACTAAGTTGTTGACATTATGGTCTAAGCCAAGAATATTGAAAGTACCCTGGACTGCCAGAAGAAAAAACACAATGGGCCTTCTTTTCCTACTTTGGACATGCTATCAGGAGAAAACAGTTAAGAGTTAACTTTAAGGAAGTTAAACACAAAATCATTTCCATGATTTGAAGAAGAGAAAATAATTTCCATCAAGCCAAGGCTGACTGACAGCAAGTTCCCTGTGGGTCTCTGAGATGGTCACTTTTTACAGTCTTGCTCCTGCCAGGCTGCTGTGGTTTGGACCTGCTGGCCAGACTCAATCACTGCACCAACAGAGCTCAAACTAATGAATGGAGACAATGGCTGCAACCATGACTTCAAACTTAGCAATAACGGTGAATATTTCACTGAATCAGACATATTTTTGTTCTGTTGTAAACATGGTCGCTGAGTTGAATCTGACTCTTCAGTAGTTAGCAGCAAGTAATCTTTATGAGAGTAGAGAGAATTAAACTTCTCTTGAAAAATATTTTAGTGGATTTGAAACCCTCATAGTAAGCTACCTAAAGCTTATCTCAAATGTCTTTTGGGGAAAAGTTATGCCTGGGGGTGAGGTTAGAGGGAAAGGAGAGGGTGTGCAGAAGTAAGAGTGAAGGAAGAAGGTCTAACTACTGCCAGAGGGTCTGACTACTACGGCACTTTGTCAAATACTTACAGGTTTGGGGGATGAATATAAGTAGTGTTGTTGAAGGAACAATCAGACATCTTTTTAGGCATTTCCACGTGTGCAGAGCAAATTTATTCTATAGATAGCTGTTGATGACTATGACCATTCGAAGGTGTTTTACCAAGATTTTTGAATTCAGTAACTGATTGAAAGAAATGAATATCAAATTTCATTACTCAAAAAAGTAACAATCAAAAGGCATATCCCCTTTTCCAGTTTTCAAAAAGGTACCATTGAAAGTTTCATAACTGAAAAAAATTATTTCTGATGAACTTATGCTTCAATCATATTTGAAAAAGTATTGTTCACCCAAACTCTGTTTATTCCTTCATGTCATATTATTTTTAAGCCTGAACTGTTTTGAAGTCTTTCCACTGTAAAGAATTTTCTATATGCTAACAATGAAAACTTTAGGATCCTCTTTACCAAAAAGTTTAAGTACTACTAAAAGAAGTAATTTCTTCCTCTATTTTAATTTCATAGTTTTCTTCTTTTGTACATTTTAATAGAATATTATCTATTTTCTTTTATATTGTGGCAACCTTGGATAAAATATTCGACTTATCTTATTATATAATAAACTTTATGGTATTAACATAAATTGCTTTCATCTGAATTTCTTACTCTAATCTATTTTTTGATATCTTTGTCTTGTTTTTGTTTTGTTTGTGGGCATCACTGCCCCCTGGTGGGAGTAGGAGGCCCAGCCTTCATCCAGGAGAGCTGCTGCTGGATTGGAACCGCCAACCCTATGGGCCGCAGTCCCACACTCAACCACTATGCCATCAGGGCTCAGCCCAGTAATCTATTATATTAGTGTATTCTAAAGAGACATGTGTGCTACATATATTTCTTTTATCACATAGTCAATATTTTGGGGGACTTGACAGGTGCAATTTAAAGAATAACTACTCTTTATTTTCAAGTGACTAAGACTAATAGGTTCAAAGTTTAAACTTTCTTTAATTATCTATAAGAGAGTTTATATAAATTAAGGAAAATTCAACATAAATATCATCACAAAAATGTTTAATGTATTTATGTTTATAAAGTGATGCTTGGTCTCTTAGTTTCTTTGGGACAAAAATATGTGTTGAAATATGTACTGAAAGTTTAACATTTACCCTTACTTTCTCAGAAGCAAGACCTGGACTTTTGTTTTTAAAGCCCAAAGTATTGAAAACCCTATGGCATTCCATTCGATTCTGCAACATATGATTAATTATGGTTCAATGGTAGTCATTGGTTAGAAACAACTCAAGGACAAGTTGCATGCTATGACAGAACAGTAATATGGTTCTGGTTGTTAGTATAAAGCAGTCAGCTCCCTCTCAGTGCGCCCTCACATGCAGCACGATGAAACATTGCATGCTCACATCTCTTCATGAGCATGGATAAGTTAGAGTGCATTTGCAACTGTTGTGCCTATTTAGCTTAGTGGGATTTTACTGTTACTCCATAGAAATCATTTTATGATAAACATGTAATTTATGAGTTTCAGAACATACTAGGTGATCATATTATAAATATGAGTAATTAAAATATACCATATACAATAATATTATAATTGTACCATAATTCTCATCATCTATCTACAATTACTTTCATAAGTTGGAGTTGGTTGCAGGAATATCTTTGGATTATAGTATCATGATGTTTGGAATTCACAGACTTTGTAATACTCCCTTTTCTTTATAAACATGTATATAAAAAGATCTATACCAATGTATGTGTATGACTATATTGTGAATAAAAATGCGCCAACAGGCCTCCTCTGAGCTGTCTCCCTCCACCACGACCCAGCTGTCCATCCCGCCTTCCCGCGGTGCTGGATGGGTCACGGCCAACCCTTCTGTGCGGCAGATCAAGATCAAAACTGGCGTTGTGAAGCGATTGGTTAAAGAAAAAGTAATGTATAAAAAAGAGGCAAAAGAACAAGAAGAAAAGATTGAAAAAATGAAAGCTGAAGATGGTGAAAATTATGCCATTAAGAAGCCAGCAGAGATCTGACAAGAGTCCTGGATGATGATCCCAGATTTCCAGCACAGGTTGGAAGCCACCTATGCCGATCTTCTGCAGTTGTTAGAAAGTGAAAAAGACGTGGAAGAAGCTGAAGAATTTAAAGAGGCACGTTTAGTATTGGACTCCATGACATTAGAAGTCTGACACTTTTCTGTTTGGGAGTTTTTTGTCTTATAAGCTGAGATCCATTCCACAATTTATTGTTTCTAACCTCTGCTGTGTTATGTTCAAGTAGACGGAAAATGTGATCTTTTTATGCAGTTGAATATATTTTGTTGGCCTAATTGAATGCATCAAATAAATCAGTTTGTCTAATAAAAAATGCACCAATAGTATTCGAGCAAAATTATTTTCTGGTCAAATTTTAGTTTGTGCAAGCTTACAGGTAAGATTGTATAAAATAAATTATGACCCTCAATTACAGCAAAATCTTAAAAATCGTATTTGAAATATAAAGACCTGAAAAAATAAACCTTCTTTCCTTAAGATTGTGTTTGATGAATAAAAATGAATTCGTACATTTAGGACTTTTAGAAGAACTTCTGTTGTGACTCACATGATGTTATTGTTTATACCTAGATGCAATCAAAAGGATTATCAATGCTGCTACTCTGTTTGTGTGAAGTCAAGAATCATGTTTCCTTTTATTATCTTCAAGCCTGAACTTTGATTAAACTGAGTTTCCAAAACTCTAGAACCAATATTGGTAAGATTTTGACACAAGTAACTCCTCAAAAGGCAAACTTCATCATTTTTTTAAGGTTCATGCTTCATCCTTCAACCATCATACTTTTCTGTTATGTGTCAAACTCTCTTATTGGAGGTCTTACTATTTTTTGAAGACCCTCTGTGTGGCGGTCATGTGCTTATGTCAATTTCATGATTGAGATGTAGGGGTGGAGTCTAACCTGTTAATCTGGAGATAGCTATTGAGTAGTCAATGAGGCCTCTGTGTGGGCATGGCTTTCTCCTGAGACTTCTGGGAAATCTTGCATTATTTGCCTCATGGAGATGGGATGCCATCTCCCAAGTTGTTGAGAGTCAGTCTCTGAGACAACAAACTATGGAGTTGACAAGATGGCAGCATCTGAGGAGCTGAAGAAGCTGGAGGAGAAGCCACACAACCTTACCCTGGTGGAACCAGACCTCCGAAGCGGGAGAAGCGACGTGGAGACCCCTGCCAGCACAGAGTTGCTTCTACCAACAATGGATGTTGTTGATGGACCCTGAGCCCTGGAAATGAGGAGCCATGGGGAAAACCCTGCCAGTGCCAGGATTCTGCACCCATTAACCTGTGACTTTGTGAGTTGGAAGGAAACTTTATAGATTGGTATTGGGCATAAGGGCTAATATCAGACTTATGACTTTGAACTAGACTGGGTTGGGATGCTTTCTCAATGTTCCATTCCTTTTACATATAAACCTTACCCTCATATCCATATGCATGTCTATGAATTTGTTTCTCTTGTTTACCTGGATTAACACACTGGTTTGTAGCAAATATGATAAGAAGTCTTGTCATAGTCAGTTCTATGGTGCATTAAAGATCTGACTTATCATTACCATATGCATAACAGAACAAAACACTGCCATTCTCTGTGTCATCTTCATAATATGCTTTATCATTACTGTTCTTAGCTTTATATCAGCATATACCTCTAGGCATTCTATAGATAATGGTGGCTTATCTTAAAATGTCACTAATCTGGGGCTGAACCCTAGTAGCATAGTGGTTGAGTGCAGGACTGTGGCCCATTGGGTTGGTGATTCAAATCCAGCAGCAGCTCTCTGGGAGCAAGGCTGGGTAGCTCCCACGACCACCAGAGGATCATGATGCACCCCTCCAAAATAATTCACTAATCTGGATCGATGAACTTGTGATTATCATGAATGTTTCCTGTGAATAAACTTAAATATATGAGAACTGACAGTAGAAAAGAAACATATGATATCATAACTTATATGCTTTTATTATTGAAAAGTCACTACTTTTGAAAGATTTTATAAAGGAGGAAAAATTTCTTTGAAAGGCAATAAATTATATATATATATAAATTTGTATATATGTACATATATAACAGTGAGCAATAAAGAACTTAAATTATTTTATAATTCTTGATTGACATCATACATCAAACTGTTCAAGTGTAAATAATTATTCTTTCAAAGTATCTGTACTTTTTTCCCCACATGATTACACTTTACTACTAATATTCTAAAGTTATTTATATTCTTTGTAATTAAATCACTGTGTGTGATGACATAATATAAAAACTAAGTGTAAGGCAAGTATGATCAATAACAAAAGAAATGAAATATTACTCCAGAATAATGAGAGTAGGAATCATCACTGAAAAAAAATAGAGGAACACAAATAGCAATTTATTCCTTTTAAAATTTAAGAAATATTGAATGCACTCTATGTTGTTAGAACATGATTACATACTAACTGCATGTTGAACTGTATGGAATGTAAAGCATATAGAGATTAGGGCATGACCCTTGGTGTTTAAGGTAAAAGTAATAGCAGAGGCAGGCTTAAACACAGGTAACACATTTTTCTATACTTGTAAGAAAAAAAGATTATATAATTGAAATTGTAATATTTTAATTCTGTTTTAATAGTGTCCAGAGCAATGCAAAATGGAGAAATTTAAAAACAAGCACAAAATGGACAAAAGTTTTGAGGCAAAAAATTAAAAACAAATGAGACAGATTCAAAGAACTCTAAAAGGTTTATAATTCTGAATCTAACATAAGTGATTAGAGGTACTAGAGAAACTGAAGGAAGACAGCACCATTACAAAGAATTTTAAGATACCATCATGTAGAAAATAAAACTGGGATAGGAGGATGGGAGCTAAATGATATTGTCATCTTTTTGAAAATGTACTGTGACTCATAGGGATCATGTGCACAATGGAACCAAACTTCACCAATCCCCATGCCCTCGTCACAACTCGATGGAGCCTGTTGTTGCAGTCTACCTGTCAGTCTGTCTTGTTGAGGGTCTGCCTATGTTTTGATGACCTTCAGTTTTACCGGATTGTTAATCTTCTCAGGGATTAATGCTATGTTCTTCTTTATACAAACTAATTACTCAAATTAATTGCTCAAAAATACACAGTGAATCAGTATGGAACAAGTCTATAATCCTTATGTAAACTTTTCTTGATTTTAAATCATGTAAATCCCTTTGTTTTGTTCAAATGATTACCTCTTGATGTATGCACAAGTTCCTGGTGAACCCAATGAAATGTTCAGGGATTCCCAATGTTCATGATTTTATTCATAACATCATATTCTAAATATTTCAATGTTTCTGCATAATCTACGAAACACAGGTACACATCTTTCTGGTAGTCTCTGCTTTTATCCATGATCCAGTCAGCAGGTCAGGAGCTCAGTGAAGAAGGCCCAGACGGGATAGTGAACCTAAGCAATACAAGATGATAGGATTCACCAGCCTCTAGCTCAAGCAATGTACACAATAGCCATGTGGCAAAGCAGGTCTCAAAGGAACCTCAAACTCTACTGAAACAATTCATGGACTGGCTATCCCACAGGTAGTGCAGCTCTCAAACTGAAGCAGAGAACTACTACAGCAGCTGCAAGCTGATCTGGTCACCAGAGAGCAAGAGAGGGAGGGACAGGCCTTACTGAGCTATTTTCCTCTTTTCTCTCTAATCAAATGTGACTTGATTAATCCACATGTTCCTACTGGCTGAGTTGTCACAGAAAAACTACCTATCACAGATTATATGAAGAAGAATGCAGCATCCAGATCAAAAGAAGGCTTATCAGCAACCTCTGAAATGCAGAAAGCACAATATTGCTTGCTGAAACTAAGGAGGGCTTGAAAACCTTGATGAAGATCAAGATACCACAGCCTTTGGTAAGAGTTACAAGTTAATGTGAAGAAAACCAGAATTCTCGAAACTGAAACATTAAATAGGATGGTCGATGAAAAAAAGATTGTAGTTGTAAAGGATTTTGTCTTGCTTTGACCCGCAGTCAAAGCTCATGGAAGCAGCAATTAAGAGATTAAATGACATATTGCATTGGGTAAATCTGTTGAATAAGACATTTCTAAAACATTGAGATGCAGAGCATTTGAGGATTAAGGTATGCCTTACCCCAGCCATTGTAAGTTCACTTTTTCTCCTAAGCCTATGAAAGTTGGACATAGTAATAGTAATAAAGACTAAAGAAGAATTGTTGCATTTGAAATTTGGTGCTGGCAAAAATTATTGAGAGTGCATTGGACTTTTCAAAGGATCCAAAAATTGGTCCTGGAAGCAGTATAGTTCCTTGGAAATGAGCATGGCGAGTTTTGTGAAGCTTGATGGTGCAGGAGAGATCAATCCAGAAGTAAGGTAATGTATTTTGTAAAGTAGTGGGCCAACAAGGAAGACTCTCAACAAGATGAACTGACACAATGTTGGCCATCATGGGCTGAAACACAGGGGCAGCTGTGAGGATGACACCAGACTGGGTAGCATTTTATTCTGTTGTACATAGGGTAGGTTATGAGCCAGAACTGAATGGATAGCATCTCATAATAGCTAGCAACCTAAAATTATCAGGACTTTATGATCCTAGAAGTCCCAAAATAAACACTGCTATAATTATTAAGTAGTACCTTCATAGAAAACACTATCTCTTAGCAGTATGGATTAAAAATATGTTGATTATGTGTATATAAGCTTCGAAATATATTATAATAAATGTATTTTATCAATATGGATGTTTAATAATCATATTTTAAAGGTACTTAAATTATACTGAAGTTGGGGGAAACAGGTATATTTATTTCATCGAGTGAAATTTTTGAAATACACCTACTTCTCATTTATGGACTATGTATCTGACATTTCACATTTATCCATTGCCTTCAGCTTGATTTGTACCCAAAGCTACCTTATTCTGTGTTCATGAGACCTGGTAAACTTTAGGGGATCAGACAGCCTCTTTCTGCCACAGAGTACCTGCTGGATTTGCACTGAGCATCTTGTGGTTGGCAGCCTGGAAGCTTCCCCAGGGCCCTTTCTAACATTTACCACTTAGTACAAAATCGACTCTTTGGCACATTGATCACTGATGCCTGGCAGTAACAAAGAGTGCTATTAAGAATGTGTTGTTAGTATGTGTTAATTTGTTTGAGTCATGCAACGATTTAGTTTCACAGCTATGAACTGATAAGATTTGGCAATTACAAAATGTTGTAAACATTCTTCACTTTGTGATCTGATGTAGTCATTTGCCATTTTCACATAAAGACAATTTTGAAAATAACAACCCGTTCTTTAAAACCTAACCATGTTGATAAGTGATTAATGGGTGTATATCAAATTATAGAAAATGAGTAAAATAATAGCACAGATGAAAAGCTCCTATACTGAGAAAATTGGACTTGATTTTCAATTTCTACATAAAAAAGGGATTTTATAGTTTAAATTTTACCAGGTTACTATCATGAGATAAGTTAATATATGTTATGATATATAAAATTTATTTTAATAATATTATTTTAAAGTCTTTGCAGATCTAATAATTTTGATGACAAGTGAGGAAATGCACTTGTCTTTTTCAAAATAAAGAATGATTACCAGTTATTCACCATCATTGTGACAAATGATTTTTTGTGATGAAACTGATAATCCAACAGAATAATTATAAAAACATGAATAGGTTGAATATCATATATTGATCTATTTATATATGCACATGTCCCTTGAGCCATCAAGAGTGTTTTAGAGATTTTAGACATATAATCCAAGATTTCATTGATCAAATACACTGTTGCAAAACTATATAATGCTATTTTATGTTTCTTTTATGAGTGAGTCTGATATACAATTATACTGAATTTCAATATTTTATAGTCATAATATATTCCATTAACTGCATTTGAATGAAATCATTAATTTAAATGTCAGTATACTTTTGTTGATTCTAAGTAAATAAATAGTTTACAATGCAAAAATCAAAGTTGTTTTCTGGTTTTAAACAATTTCAGGAATATAACATTATCCTATAAATAACTAGGAATAGTCTTACAACTTTTATTTTCAATATTTCAAGAAAGAGTCTAATTGGCTGAAAAATTTAGTATCTGATAAACGTCTCACAGCATCAGGCTTGCTTCAATATATGGGCACAGTTTTATATTGTTATTGTTACCTTTTTATATTAGGTACTTCAAAGGGGGGGGGGGTTCCTTAGGCATAGTGAATTTATGTACAATAGACCCAAAATTACCTGGTCCTTGGCTGCAAAAAATGACATTAGCATTCCTTTTTACCCTACTCTGACACAATACTCTACCATGGAGGGTTTGAGAATCCTTTGCAATAATCAAACACAAGTCAGGCAATACTTGCACTTATGGGAACTTAGCAGGGAAGGTTCTCCAACTTACCATTACAGAGCTAATTCCCACTCATACTCACTCTCTTGGACAGGGCAGAATTGCCTCTGTGGGTTTCCAAGACTATAAAACTTTATTGTAATAGAAAAGCCTCATCTGTCTCCCGCAGAGTGGCTCCTGGTCTCAAACGACTGGACTTGTGATTAACATCCTTACGTGTGATCTTCTATGACACCAGATCTTCTCTCTTGGAAGACAAACGGATCAGTCTTGGAAGAAGTACAACCAGAATGTTCCTTGGAAACACAGATGGTGAGACTTTGTCTCATATATTTTAGACAGGCTGTCAGGAGAGAACACTGTTTGGAGAAGGGCATGGTGCCGGGTAATGTGGAGTGACAGCCTAAAAGAGGATGGCTCTAAACAAGATGGGTTGGCAGAATTCCTGCAACAACAGGCCTGCACATAAGGAGAACAGTGCGGATGGCACAGGACTGCACCATGTTTCTTTCTGCTGTACGCAGTGTTGCTATGCATCAGAACGGACTCAAGGGCACCAAAAAAACACAATAATGTGGGGATGTTAACAGGTTACTACAAATCAGAATCAGAAAACATTAGGGATAAAGTTTAGGGTCATAGAAGTGCTTCATTTCAGCAAGCACCCAACTATCTCTCTGGTGCTCTTCCTCTAAGTCACTCAATCTCTTGGTCAGGAAGCTTTCTTCCTGCTGTAGGTCAGTCTGATGATCTCTTGTCTCGGTGCTTAGGTCTGCACAGAGCTTAAATGAAAGAATGGCATTTTCTGATTGTTTGCTTACAGTGAAAGTGCTAAATCCATTTTTAGTCTCCATAGGTGTCCTGGTGGCTTAAGGGGCTACAGGGTAAGCTGCTAACCACATGGCCAGCAGTCAAAACCACCTGTCACTCTGCAGGTGTGAGAAGAGGTTGTCTAGTCCCGTAACCATTCATAGTCTTGGAAATCCACAGGGGCAGCTTTGCTCTGCCTGTAGTGCTATGGTGTAGTTATGCGTCGGCATTGATGTGGTGGCAAAGAATTTTTACATGACAGAGATTCAGCTACCACTGACTTCTTTCTAAGCATTTATTGAACGATGTAAATAGCCACACCCTTAAACAGAGTATGTTGGAAAATGCATTACTATGACTCCCCTAACCAACAATGGGGTGGGCATATTTGTCTTTAAGAACTTGCTTGATTATGCCTTTGTCAGAGGGCCCTGAATCAATCTTAGAACCTTTTCATCTAAAACATTGGATATATCCCAAAATAAGGCGACCAGACGTCCCGCTTTTTAACAATTTGTCCTATGTCCTGTGACATTTTAAAATTAAATAAATATATTACAGTACTATTTTTGCATTCTACGAACATTTTTGGTGTTCCATATAGACCAAAATTTTAATGAAGACCCCCTCCCCCCAGTCAAGGGTGTTCTGCTTAAAATCTGGACACTTTATTTAAAGTAGTCCTACCTGCAATCATGATGTATTGATATGCCACCAGTCATGATTTTGTGAGTTTCCCTTGTACCCCCAAGTCCTATTTAAGCAGCTGCATTGCTGTAAATTATGTTCTCCTACTGTTGGTCTCTATGAACTAATCCTGTTTAAGACTTAATGAATGTGTCTCTATCAATTATGTTGGGATTTTAAGTATTTTATCTCTTCTACAACAGACCTCAAGTGTCTCTGCCACTTCAAACAGGGCTATCCCATGGGGCTATGCTATTGTGCTGTTTCCTATTACATGCCATCAAGTTGGTTTGACACAGAGAAACCCTATGTAGCACAGAGTAAAACATTGCCCAGTCCTGTGTCATTCTCCTAATTGTGTTTTCATTTGAGTCCATTTCTGCAAACACTCTGTCAGTCCATTTTCCAAGGGCCTTTCTATTTTTTGCTGTCCCTCTATTTCATGAAGCAGGATGTCATTCTTCAGGGACTGGTCGCTCCTGATAACATGTCCAAAAGGTGTGAGACAAAGTCTGGCCATCCTTACCTCTAAGGAGCATTCTAACTTCATTTATTTTATGACAGATTTCTTGTCTTTACGCAGTACATGAAACTCTCAATATTTCTCCCCAGTATTGTATGTAAAATGTATTGATTGTTCTTCAGTCTTCTTTAGTTAATGGCCATCATCCGCATGCAGTGACTGAAAATACTATGGCTTCAGCCAGGTGACCCTCAGTCCTCAAAGTAACCTCTTTGCTATCCTTGTGGTCTTGTGCAGCAGATTTACCCAGTGCAAGGAATCTAATAGCTTCCCAGCCCTGGTGGCCTAATGTTTACAGATCAGGCTGCTGTTAGGAAGCTCAAAATCACCAATCTTGCTGAGGAAGACACTTCGATTTCTATTCTGTAAACAGCTAAAGGTCTCCGGAACCCACAGTGGGAAATTCTACTATGTGTGTGCTTCAGTAGGGTTTCTGAGACAGCATCAACTTGGTGATAGTGAGTTCGTTTGTTTGGGTTGGGCTAGGATGCTTAAGAGAGAAACATTAAAAAAGAGAAATTATTGTTGTCTCAATCCATCAAATATTGCCATCACATTACCTTGTTTAGTGTTACAGACTGATCTTATGATTATTTGACCTTCCAGTGGTTTCCTTTTGAATGTAAAGGCACACATATTGTTCCATACTTCAGACATTGAGAATCTGCCCAGTTAACAAATTGGTTTTTGTCATCAATAAACATCTTTACTTTTATAAAGTCCATATTTAGGCAACATTGATCTTGACCATCCACTATATTTGTCTTTCAAGAATGATATAACACTAGAATCTCTAAATACACTAAACTAGTGAGTGAATTCATTCATTGGAGATCAGACATTTGTTTTGAAAAATTCCCTGTTTATTTCACAATATTTACTCTTAAATTGTCATGGTTACCACATGACAGTTTTCCTGTATAAAATGCTCACAAAATTTTGATTACCAGGACTATCTCATTGTCTTTTTAGTCTGAATTCAGCTTCCAGTAATTTGTCAAAGTAAGCACACAAGTTTTCATCAACCTTTGGTTTCAGCAACTTCTGCAAAGCAGATTTCACAAACTGAATATTTCTAGATAAGTGTATCATCAGATCCAACTGTGCCAGCTTGCGCTACAAGCTCAGTTCTTCAAGGACTTAAAGAATTTCATGGATTTACAGTTTAAGTAGACTTCCTTGTTGTAAAGATAGTTATGATAAGCTCTGTGATGTTTCCATATTGGCACTGAAGTGGGAAGTCCTTTCCCTGTATATTTGTATATGAATACATTTATTACATTATATTGAATTAACAGGCTCATGGACTCTCTCTCCAATGAGTTTGCGGAATTCTGAAGTATACATCCACATATTTATTACACAACTTCAGATCATCAAATGTTTATAATAAAAGCAGGCAGCATTTGGCAGTCAATACATTTTATTTGAACTAATACTTTAAACATTGATTCAAGTAGTAGTATGTTGGATTTCACGGAAAGCTTTTAGTAATTAAATAACCCAAGTGGAAATTATATTTAACAAAGATCATTATGGTCATCATATTTACCATAGTGTCAAGATAAAAAAAAAAAACTTCTTTGGATTATGTAGTGGTGATTGGTTACTATGGCAAAGAGACAGCGGTAATCTAAGAAGGAATTAATGACTCAGGAGTTAAAAATTAATAGTGATGCATTTGTTGAATTAATATTTATCAGACCAAAACATACTAACAGGAATTATATATATATATATATATAGTGTGTATATATATACATATATATAGCCCAAATGTGAAACTAGTGAAAAATAAGAGCCAAAGTTAATTAGAATTTGTAGGACCACAGAAAAGATTAAGGTAAGAAGACTAATTAAACAGGTTGCATGTGTGACAGATGTGTTCTTATTTTTTTTTATTTATTTTGTGTCATTTCATGCCAGGGGAAAATAATCCGACATGGATAACATGTAGGTACCAAGACATGTGCCGTGTGCTCTGTCAGCACAGCAAATATGTTCCTTCCGAAAGTGCTTGAGGACCACCGTGGCACGATGGACTAAACACTCAGATGCTAACCGCTAGGGTGATGGTTCAGCCCCCAGGCTGCTTCATAGGAGGAGTGTGAGGCTGTTTGCTCCAGTCAAGATGTAAAGCCTCAGCAATTATACAGAGGGTTGCTATGCTCCAAAATCAATTCAATGGCAACGGTTTGGTTTGTGGTTCTCTGTCTCTCTCTGTCTCTCTCTCTCTCTCCTGCTTATAGAAGATTCTGGGCTACATGAAAGTGTTGGCAGAATAAGAATAAGAAGGCAAATTAGAGGAGATGTATGACAAGCACATGGAAAATTACTCATATCCTGTATCCCAAACCCATCTCCACTCAATAAGAAAACCTTTCAATGTAGTTGTTTTTATTTTTCTGAACCATTATACAAATTTTTATTTCAATCATAGCACGGAGATGTTTCACAAGAAACTTCTTTAAGGCAGGATATGAACTCAAGTGAGGTAGAACCCTAGAATCTGATACTAAGCTAACTCTGGATGTAACACTACCAGTGTTTTACATGTTAGTATGGCACAAGCATGAGGGGCCACCATCTTTGGAAAACAATTATTTAGGTAGAACAGGACCCAGCATTACAGGAACTAAGCATCTATTTGCACAATAAATGTTAAAGAAAGCAAGTGTAAGAGGCCAGTGGTCCAAATGTTGAAAATGCTGATCACCATCCATCAGGAGTCCTCCTCCATGTCGGCCCTGACTGCCCCACTCCAGAGGAGGGCAGAGGGAGGCATTTCAATATGATGAATCCCATTCAGGAGCTTCACTTATACTTCTGAAATAAAGCTTGAAGGGACCGCCGGCATCAGATTGAGTTAAATGTTAGAAATGCTTCTAATCAAAGATGGACTTCAAGCTAACACAGAGTTTTAGCTTTCAAAATATGAACTGGAAATCCACCTAACAGGATTCATAGAAAAAAGAAATCCCCAAGTTCGCCCTGTTGAACGAAGTGGAACCAACATCAATACAATCAAAAGCTCAACTTCTAGGGGAGTCTGTTTTAGTACTAGCCTCAGAGATCTAAAGGATTATTTTTGATTGATTTGCAGAACAGTTTACAAAATTGCCTTAGATCCTAACCTAGAAGCTGGGGTGGGGAGGGGGAACATACAATTGGATGAATCCAATGGTGGTAATTACTCTGCATATCTCTCAGACTCAGCACACACCTCAATTCCTAAGGAGTTAAAGTTGAAGCTTCTTTCCAAACAAAAGAAAGTCTTCTTGAATCCACCTCCATAGGACACTAATGTACAACTCTGACAGCAGAATGAAAAAACACTACTTAGTCCCTATGAGGCACTGTGTGGCCAAAACAAAAACCAACTATAGAATTGTTAGAAAGATATTTGACCATAGAAGCCAGGTTTTAAAATAACATGCCTGTTCATTCAGGTTCAACCTCCTTAAAGTCACCTAGTGAATTTCAAACTGACTCCCATTTAGTGGTAAGTAGAGAGCTAACAAAGCTAGGCTAACTCAGGCTTCAACCTTGACAGCAGGCTGGGTAGCTGCAGGTAAAGTGCCGATTTTACATACAAAGGAACGAGCCAGCAAAGTAAACTTCAAAAATCTGCTTTGCAGGTGGCAGTGGCATCTGACATCCTCTGACTGGCTTGCTGAATTCTGCAGGATCAAATAAAAACTAGCTTGAGGGGTGGGCTTCCCCCTGTAGAGCTAAGCTTGCTGCCGGGGTTGCTAATGCCTGAGAAGTGAGCTGCAGCTGCCCTGATGGCAATACCCAAAGAGGAACTCCCCAGCCCCCAGGAGCCTTTGTCTGAACCTTCCCTTGTTTTAGGTGACATCACGTGCACTGTGAAGAGGCAGGACTGCTTTAGGGGTAGCTCCACAGTTCCTAAGACACCAACGATGAAGGTGGTTCTACATGAGTGGAATCAATTCATATTTCGCTCATTGATACAGTCAGAGTGGCTGACCTTTTTGGATGGGAAGGGAGGGAAGGGAGTGCACTTCTTCAGAGTGCACTTAGAGCCAGCATCCAAGGTAAACAAATTGTCTTTTGGGCTTGACATCACCCCCATCCTCTGATACTCGACTACTCCCTTCTCACAGAAGTTAGTCTTCCCTTCCAGGGAAATGTTCTCCATAAATTCAAATGAGTTTTCTACTTTGAACATCTTGTTAAAACCCAATTCCAGCCTTAGTCTTTCTGCCAGGAATCCAATGTACTGTGTCATCAAAGTACAATTCATTCCAATCAGATTCACGGGCAAGGCCTCTATAAGGGACTCCTGTTCTCTCCTGACCACATTCACAATGATTTCTTATTCTCTCTGCTCAGAGGGTTTGTGCAGCAGGTGTTTGAACATGAGCCAGGCAAAGGGACAGTGCAAACCCTCATCTCTGCTACTAAGTTCATTGGAAAAGGTGCGGCCAGGCATTAGTCCTCATTTCTTGAGCCAGAAGATGGACGCAAATGAACCAGAAAAGACGGTTCCTTCCATTGCTGTAAAAGCTACAACTAGTTATCCATAGGTAGCTTCTTTGTCTCCCATCCAACACAAGGCCCAATCTGCCTTCTTCTTCACACAAGGCATTGTCTCAATAGCCCTGAAGAGGTATTCCCTTTTCTTGGACTCTTTAAGTGTCAATCAGTAGACTATAATCGAGAAAGTAGGTTTTCCATAGCAAGTTGGAAGCCATAGAAACATTGGGCCTGAACTTCTTGGCTAAAGTGCTCCACCATTTTCATTCACTATGCCATCACCTGCTGCAAAGGAAGCCAGAACGTGTGACACAAAATATCTCTCCTCAGGCTTCAGGGATTCCCAATGCTGAATATCTTTAGAAAGATCCCCCTACTATGCCATCCAAAGGAAGTCTCAGCTTCCTTATAGGCCCGCCAAATGTCATGGTACTCCTTAGGGAAGACAATAGAGTTGTGGGGGTTCCCTTTCAGCAAGGGCTCATCCTCCATGAGGGAGGCTGGGGTTTGGGGGCTCTCCAGCTCTTGCAGATTTTCCTCGCTGCCTTGTGGACCAGGATGCAGGCACAGCTGGTGGCCAGGGGCGCCTTCTCCTTGTCTGCCAGGCTAAGGCCCTTCATGGAAATGAACTGGAGCTGCTGAGGGTCGATGGTGGCGAGGCGGACGCTGATGGAGAACATGGTGACGGGTGGGAGTGGACAGAAAGCGAGGGGACACAGCAGACTGACTTTGACCGTCGGCAGAAACTTTAAAAGTTTTAAAAAAAGAAAAGTACTGCTGACTTTCTTGAGTGTATTAGAATATGCTTTTAAACAGTTTATATTTACATAAAATCATTTTGTTTATTGTTTATTATTAATAATTTTAACAAATCATTTTATTTGGGTCTCACAGCTCTTATAACAACCCATTCATTGTGTCAGGCACATTTGTACATTTGTTGCCATCATCATTTTCAAAACATTTCCTTTTTACTTAAGCCCTTGGTATCAGCTTCTCTTTCTTTCCCTCCCTGTCTACCCTTCCTCCATCCCTCACAAACCCTTGATAAATTTTAAATTATTATTACTTTTTCATGTCTCCCTTCACCCACTTTTCTGTTGTCCATCCTCCAGGGAGGTAATTTTATGTAGATCATTTTGATCAGTTTCCCCATCCCCTCTGCCCCCAACTTATCCTTCTTGTATCACTATGCTCATTGTTGATCCTGAGGGATTTAACTTCACTTCTTCTATATCACCCAATCGCTGTCCTTTCATGTTTCTCTTCATGCGCAGAAACAAAAAGAAGTCTCAAGGAGAGATGTTAGGTGAGTAGGGTGCTTGCTGTTCATCACCCCAAAGTGACACATTTGCTGCAGGAGTGAATGCATTGCCATGGTGGTACCACAAACCAGGCCTTTTTCTTATACACCACTACCCAATCAGTTCAGAACTTCTAAATAGAAAGCTTGATTAACAGTCTGATTTGGTGGAACAAACTCCAAATGTCGTACAAATCAACATTTTTATCCCTTCGGGAAATTGATGAATGCCCAGAAAGAGGTTTGTCATAAATCAACAATTTGCCTTGTTGGGAATGAGAAAACCCTTCTTTTTCCCAAGATGCTATCCTTGTAAGCTGTGTTCAACATCACAACAGCTTTTGTGGCACTTAACCCAAGAAGGAAACAAAGTTTTGCAGCTACATAGTGTTCCTTAAAGCAGCCATCATAATATAGCAGGTCTGAATGAATACACCTTTACAAAAAATAGTTTACTTCAAGCAAAAATACATTTACAAGAAAACACTCATTATGACCCAGGAGGAACTTTCCAGGTGATGCCATCGGGTTCACTAACTCAGAGTGAGTGTGTACTATGTAAGCTATGTCCATTTAGGGGAGGTACCCACTCATGTGGAGAGAAATTTACTTGAAGTCACTGGAACAGAAACCCTTGGGTTACCAGTGAAAGAAGTTATGGCAGGAACACAAAGATTGAGCTCAATCATAGAAAGTACCTATTTTTGTGTTATAACAAGAAGCATGAGTTTAACCCCTTCACACTCATGAATGAGAAGTAACAACTGCTATCTTAAAGTGAATGATACTGTAAAATTTGAGCACTATATGGATTATGTTAATAATTGTGTAGTTGGTTTCCTAAAGGAAAAAAACCAAGTACATGGAGATATTTCTTTCTTGTTAAGAGTTAAATGGTACAGATTTACTTATTTGCTTTGTGTATTTTTTCTTAATGCTCTCCATTCAATTTCACTAAAGTAAAAATAAGTAACTTGTTAAATAAGTAGTTGGGTTAAGTCTGCAGGAATAAAGCCTTTAGGGCTCTAATTTGATGATGAGGCAAACTCCCATAAGAAGAATCAGAAAATTAGACACAGTCAAAAATGAAATGGACCATATAAAGATCAATAACCAAACTGGCTTATATGAAGAAAAATAGGTCATCAAGACTGGAAGAAGGCTTATAATAATATTCAATATGCAAATGACATAACCTTGCTTGCTAAAATTAAGGAAAACCTGAAACACTTTAAGATAAAGTTCAAAGACTCCAGTTTTAGAATGAATTACAAATCAATGTAAAACAATTAAAATATTCAAAACTGGACTAATAGCTCTCATCATAAAAAATGGAGAGAAGTTTGAAGTCTTCAGAGGTTCTGTCTTGCTTGGATCCACAATCAATACTTAGGGAAGCAGCATTTAAAAGATCAAAGGGCATATTGCACATAAACATTTTGTTTTAATCATTTTGGGGGGATGCTCATACAACTCTCGCCACAATCATACACACATCCATTTTATGCCAAGCACATTTGTATATTTGTTGCCATCATCATCTTCAAAACATTTGCTTTCTGCTTATGTCTTTGGTATTAGCTTCTCATTTCCCCCTGCCTTCCCACTCCCTCATCTCTCATGAACCCTTGATAATTTATAAATTATTATTATTCTGTCATATCGTACACTGTCCAGTGTCTCCCTATACCCAATCCCCTGTTGCCTGTACCCCAGGGAGGAGGTTATATGTAGATCCTTTTAATCAGCCCCTCCTGTCTACCCCACCTTCCCTACAGCCTCCTAGTATTGCCACTTTCACCACTTATCCTAAAGGGATCATCTGTCCTGGATTCGCTAAGTTTCTGGTTCCTATCTATATCAGAGTACATCCTCTGGTCTAACGAGATGAACTTTTTAAAGTGTTGAAAAGCAGCTGAGCTCCGGTGGCGTAAGTGGTTGAGTGCGGGACTGCGGCCCATGGCCTTGGCAGTTCAAATCCAGAGGTGGCTCTCAGGAGCAGCGCTCGGTAGCTCCCACGACCAACAGAGGGCAGTGATGCCCCCCCAAAAAAGCAAGTATGATACTCTGAGTACCAAAGTGTTTTTGATCCAATCCATGGTATTTCAATTGCCTCATATACATGTAAAAACTGAACACTGAATAAGACAGAGAAGAATCAATACATTTAAATCATGATGCTGATGAAGAAATTTGAAAATAGCATGGACTATCAAAATAACAACAAATCTGACTTGGAAGAAGGACAGTCAAAATTTTCTGTAGAGCTATCGAGTCTTTGCATCGGGTATTTCGGACATGTTGGTGGGGAAGTTAAGTCCTTGGAAAAGGGCATCATGGCTGATAAAACAGAGGGCCAGAAAAAAATAAAAGATAGGACCTAGGCAAGATGGATTGTCCAATGAGTAGAACAATGCACTCAAATATAAGGACAATCATGAGAATAGTAGAGGACCTGGGATTTTTTTTTTCTTGTATATAGGGTCTGAATGAGTTCACTAACATTGACCAAAACAATTTTAATTTTTCATGACTTAACAATGCTGTTTCTTCTGATTTCACAAAGCAGAAGGAAAATCAAACTCCACATCAGCCCAATTTCTATGTGGTAATATCAAATTTATGGCAATCTTATACTTCAGAGTAGAATTTCCCCCCTTTGTATTTTCAAGGCTATAAAATTCTACAGGAGCAGAAAACCTCATCATTTTCACACAGAGAAGCTGGTGGGTAAGAAACGCTGATTTTTTTTTAGGGGGGTGGGTATCACTGCCCTCTAGTATTCATGGGAGCTACCCAGCCTTGCTCCCAGAGAGCTGTTGCTGGATTTGAACCACCAAACCAATGGGCTGCAGTCCCGCACTCAACCACTACGCCACTGGGGCTCAGCCAAACTGCTGATTTTATACCCAATATTTAACCAATTGTACTACCAAAGACTGGAACTGACTCAATGGCAGTAAGCTTGGTGAGTTTTAGAGGTCAGAATGCCTCCAAGGTCCAATCTTGAGAATCCAATTCTGATATCAGTTGTCTTTCCCAAAGCATTCTTTATTTTCCTTCTGGGTTCAATTATTCATTGGAATGGGTACTCATAACTCATAGAAAATAATCACGGTTATGGAGTTTATTAGGGAAGCTAGCAAGTTAAAAATGGAAGATGGGAGATGTACATCATGTGATTCTTCAAGTTACTAGTGTCTCTTCTCAGTCCTGCTAAAGGTAGTGCTCTTTCTGGAAGGTGGTCCCTCAGATACTCAGTCACATTGACTCAAACTTATTTGTACAGTTACAAAGTTCATTTAACACTGCT
This sequence comes from Nesogale talazaci, assembly GCA_004026705.1. Classification (NCBI taxonomy): domain Eukaryota; kingdom Metazoa; phylum Chordata; class Mammalia; order Afrosoricida; family Tenrecidae; genus Nesogale; species Nesogale talazaci. The sequence goes on along the minus strand of PVJH01005385.1, from coordinate 31,159 downwards.
AATGAATGCTCCAAATTATCTTCACCTCTCATAATACTCAGTCAAAAAGTACTGAGGTATAGCTCCATGGAACATCAAACCTTGCTTCTTGAATTACCGTATATATTTGAGGGTAAGCTGACCCAAATATCAGCTAGGACACCTTATTTTACCACAAAAACTGCATAAAAGTATGCTAAAAATACTTGGCTCATACACGAGTATATACAGTAATTATGTGAAGGCGTACCACGCCACAAGTGAACATCATATCCCTAAATACTAAGCTTTCTTATCCCATGGACCAAGAAGCCCTTTGCCAGGTGTCATGTTCTTGGTGCTACTGTCTCTGCTATCAATGCTCTTCCATCATGTCTCTGGCTCACAGCCCTCTGGCAGCTGGATTAAAGGGAGCACACAGAAATCTCAGGGGTCAGATGGCATACTCCACTCCTGGCTCTTATTTCTTGATAGCAATGAGATAGAGAGTAACTTATTGTGTTAGGCAAAGTTCCTGAGAGAAGCAAAACCAGGACACTGGTGGTTGCTATATATTTGAATATCTAGATACCTAGATAGTTGATAGATAGATAGGTTTATATAGTGAGACGGATTATAACAGCTAATTAGTCCACACAGCAGTACAGAAGGTTCAGTTCAATTCATTTCCATGGAACAGCTATTATACTGGAAGTCCTTCTACTTACTCAGAGGGGCTGCCAGGTCCAAGGTCAAGGAAATTGATAGCAGAGTATTCCTTCAGACAAGGCAGACAGAGTCGGCCTGCGAGCAGCAGATAGCAGGATGGGTCAGCAACAATCAGTAACTCAGAATTTCAGTGAAGCAGCCCTGGAGGGATCTCAAACTCAAGCTCAGCAATGTACACACTAGCAGTGTGGCAAAGCAAATCTGGAGGGAACGCTGGCCCGCAAGTAGCGTAGCACTCAAGTTGAGGCAGAGAACTAGCTAACGCAGCAACCCACTAATCATCTTACCATGGAGCAAGAAGGAGATGGGAAACTGCCTGTCTTTATTTACTACTGTCATCCTCTAATCAAGCTGTGACTTGGTTAAACTCAACCGCCATTGGGTTAGACTGGGTAGGCTAGATAAACAAAATCATGATCGTTTATGTATAAGAAAGAGTCCAGATCAAGTCCATAAGTCTGATATTAGTCCATGTGTCTGATACCAATCTCAAAAGTCCTCTTCAGACTCATAAAACGCATACAATAGTGCTGAATGCTGGAAGATCACAGACTACTGTGTGGAAAGTCTTGTGGGTTCAAAGTCTTGGAGCCAGTGGCCTTGTAAGCAGCTCAGTCCTGGCAGGAGTCTCTGCATGACTTTTCCCGCTTAGTTCTATATGTCAGTTGCTATATCTCCCAGGGAGTGAGCCTGTGCCACACCTCCAATGAGCTATTTATCTTTTTAGCACCTCCAAATCAGGTCATCGAGCTGCTAAACTCCACCCCTTCACTCTTAATCCTCTCAAATTGACACCAGATTATGTAACAACCACGCACATGTTCCTGTTGGCCTAGTTGGCACGATAAGCTTAGCAATCACATCTATTCTAATTAAAATGATTAGTATTCTGTTTCAGGGTAAAATTCTTCACTGAATTATCTTATTGTTTTACAAAATACTATAGATTAATAAATATGATAAGACAGGCATATTTGTTTATTTTTAATTCTGAAAACAAGAAGCATAGGTAACATAGGTGTTTTTATTCCCATTCTTTATATAAATTTCTGTATTATAATCTGTAAAACAATTTTGTGAGAATGATAGTATCTTTCATAAAATTAAATATGCTTGTGAAATTAAGTTTTTTCAAAAAAATTACTGTACTGTATTTGCTTTTCTGAAGAAAAAATTAACATTATTATGCATTATAAAGTTAAATCCTTTAATACTGATCACCAAATAGTTCAACAGTAGTTAATCTGAAGAAATTTCATTATGCTTCTTATCTGCTCTCTAAATCCTTCACAGACTTATAATAACTTTTTTCTCCTCTTCCATTCCACACTAACTCATATATTTCATTATTGAAGAATAAGTCTTTTGGATGCCACCATAAATCAGATACACATGCTTATGATAGTGCCATCATTAATAGGGATATTACTCCATTGACATCTATGAACTTGAATTTATATAGTACACCAGAATATCATTACATCAGCCATGCAAATCATTATGTACTTAAGCCCCAAGGGAAATAAATCTGAGTCTTAAGAAAATTAGTCAGCAATTTAAAGTCCTTCAATGGTTACAGAGAACATTCTTAATGAAACCCAAACTTTTTGGATAAGATTGTTTTGATTTGAAGGCTGTCTGTCTAGAACACCCTCTGACACACAAGAAGTTGCCAGGAGGGCAGCAGGTCACTTTGGGCCCACATTCATCTTTTCCATTTCCTCTCCCATTTTTCTAGAGTTGTATATAATTTCCTAATATTCTTAGAACATGTTTGTCAACACCCTTGTGGATCTCTTATCTTCTTATAATAACCCTGCAAAAATACTTTATTTTTACACATATTACTCTTCCTTTAGGAGTTCACAGAAATGTTAATAAATTCCAAATATAACAATAAAATAACAGTAAAACAGGATATGCCAAGAGTAATAATGGTTCTTGTTCTCAAACAATTAATCCTAGATTAAAGCATTTCTACCCTTATCTGTGATCGAAGCTTGTGGGCATCTTCAGACAAACCTTGGCATCACAATTTCCTGAACTGCAATATCCTTCTTATGTGCACAAACTCACCCCAAACAGTGATAGAGTGAGAACCATGTCTTTCACCCTCATAATCTAGAATCAAGCACAGGTTCTGGGAGATTGTAGACTATCTTTATATCATTATTAAAATGCTTAACATAAATTAAATAAATAAATTACCATGTCAGTTCTCCAGTACAAAATGAGGTCATATGTAAGTAAATTTTAATTTAAAGAAAGTAATAGTAAACTTTTGTCATTCACCAGCAGTCATTCTTCAATTAATTATTTTAGGTATGAATTATTATAATTTATGAACACTATAATGATATGGATTCATTATAATATAATCATATATTAATGATTAGTATTTGTGATTTTTTTCTATATTCTAAGGAAAAATAATGAAATACTTAAAGATGTTGGTTTCACTAGGCTACTCATCCCAATTATTATAATTACAGAGTGTTTTCACTTCCTTTGTGATTAGATGGTAGTTATTTCATGAGTTTCTACATTCCCACAGCTCCTGGATGTGGCACTTGCCCATCATCGAAGGAGAACATGCTAAGCCCTCATGAACCCAGATGTATCTTTTCAGCATTAAATGTTCTCTGCCTGAGAAAGCCAAAAAAAGAGTACTAAAGAAGAATTAAGAAAATTTTTTTCTTAGCACATTGACAAGGCTCTAGTATATAGAAAAAAAGTGGTAGCTTTTCTTTTATGTATCTGTGTTTAATTCTCCTTTTCTTATTGGCCTTTTTCTAGTTACACATTGTATTGTGATAGCAGCTAGTAACATCTGATTATTTAAATGTAAGCGGATTAAATTAAAATGACAATTAAACCCAGCTCTTTAGTAGCCTGAGTCATATTCCAAGAACCTGAGAGCCACTGTTCACTCCAGTCTTCTGTTAGTGCCTAGTACAAAAATATTACATTACCATTACCACATTAGATGTTTCCGTCCAATGAAAACAGAAAGTGTTGAGCAAATGAAATATAGGTAATGTGATAAAATTATAAACTACAGGTATGAACTTTTATAATGCCAAGAGAAAATGGGTTGCATTTTTTTTTGGGGGGGGATGTATCCATCCTATCATAGGGTGTTGAAAAGCTTGGCTGGGGTTTCCAACTTAATGAGAATGTTACATACTGCAAAATAAGCATAGGAAATGATGGGAAAGAAGTATTAAACATGTTTGAATTGAGGTTAAAGGATCAGAGTCAGTACAAATGTTTTAAATAAATAAATTTCTAGCTAAGTAAGTATTTCTAAAAGGTGGAAATATTTTAAATTATTGAAAAATATTTCTGTGCAATCCACACACACACACATCCCTTTGAATAATCTGATTGACAGTGACCCTGTGGTGCTCAGCAGAACTGCCCCTGTGGGTACTTGAGGCTGTCATGGGAACAGAGAGTGACCTCCTTCTCCCTCAGAGATGCTCGTGTTTGGACAGGGAACCTCAGGACAGCAGCCCAACATGGAACTTGGTACCCCAGCCACACTCTCACCCCAGCCACACTCTCATTGATTCTAAATTATCTCTCAAAAAATGTTGCCACTTTGGTTACTTAGTTTTCAGAACGATTTTCTGCACAAATAGTTTTTTTAGAATTTAATGCAAACTTAAGAAAATTTTCTTGTTCTTTTAATGATTCTAAGTATTCAAAATTAACTGAGGTATTAAATGTGTTTGCCAAAGATTGGGGGCTATGTACTACAGAAAGAGATCAATCAGGTTTTCAAAAATATTGATAACTTTGAAAAGGCATTTAGTGTCCTTAACTTTTCTCTCAATTAAGAAATATTTACTATCTGAATATCTACTATCTAGTCACATTTAGGTGGTGGGGGAAAATGGGGTGGATTTAAGAGAATGCAAAATAAGCATTCTTTTCTTGTGGGACTGTAGTCTTAGAGGTAAAAGCTCTTTTTTTTTTAATCATGTTTTCTTATCCCTGGAGTTGGGGAATGAGAAAGTTAAGAAAAACTTTCCATAATATACATCATTTGGCAATATGAGAAATAGTCATAAGAGGTGCCAGATAAAATTTTTATCATGAATATTACCGTTTCTTCTAATTAGGATGTGCTAATTTTCATTAAATATTTGCTGAAGGTAATTAACAAACATTTTCAGCAGTACATCCATAGGGAACTTCAAAAAATGCAAACCAATTCAAAAAGATGACATTGAAAACTATTATTGTTGATAACAGATGACTCTTGGCTAAAGGCAAAGAATGTCAAACAGACATTTGTATTTTATTGGCTATACAAATGCATTCAAGTGTGTGGACCATAGCAAATTATGGATACCAATGCAAAGAAAATACATCCCCAAACACTAAATTGTGCATATAAAAAACTGTGCAGCATGGGTCAAGAGGCAATCTTTTTAATAGAGCTAGGGATATTATTGCTGGTTTAAAATCAGGAAAGGTATGTGTCAAGGTCATATCCTTTTACCATCCTTATTCAATCTGTGTGCTGAGAAAATAATCTGAGATGTTGGAACATATGAAGAACCGCATGAGGAACTGTATTAATGGGTTGCAGCATTAGCAAGGTTGAGAACTACTGGATTAAACTGCTGAATTCTACGAGGAAAAATGTTTAAAAGCAAAATTGTCACTTTGAAGACAAGATTTAAGTCATGATATCTTCAATCACTTCTTGGGCATGTGGAAACTCTACATTAAAAAAAAAGAATCCCAAAGAAAAATTGATGCCTTCAAATTATAGTATTGGAGAATAATAAAAAAAAATATTTCATGGACTGTTAGAAGATTGAGTAAACCTGTGTTGAAAGAAACATAACCAGGATGTTCCTGATGAGTGAGGATGGAGAGATTGCCTCATATTCTTTTGCACATGTCAATGGTATGACTAGTCTCCAGGGAAGGTGAGTTAGTCCGGGTATACTAGAGGAACAAATATCAGAGACACGCATATAGGTTTAAGGAAAAGGTTTATGTACAAAAGGAATGGGACATGGAGAAAGCATCCCAGCCCAGTCCAGTTCAAAGTCATAAGTTTGGTATTAACCCATATGCCTGAAATTAGTCTACAAAGTCTTCTTCCAACTCATGAAGTCACAGGTCAGTGGGTGCAGAATCCCGGTGCTGGCAGGGCACCTCGCCTCCAAGGCTCAGGGTTCATCAACAGCAGAAGCGACTCATCGCTAGCAGAGGTCTCCATGTAGCTGCCCCAGTTTTAGAGGTCTGGCTCCATCAAAGCAAAGCTGTGTGGTCTCTCTGCCTGCTCCTCCAGCTTCTCAAACACTGCCAACTTGTCTTGTCCGTGATTAAGCGTCTCTGAAACTAACTCCCAACAACTGGGGAAGATAGCGTCTCATCTTCACGAGGGAAATACCACGAGATTTCCCAGGAGTCTCAGGTGAAAGCCATGCCCACATAGAGGCCTCATTTGCTATTCAATGGCTTTCTCCTGATTAACAGGCCAGACTCAACCCCTACATTTCAATTATAAAATTAACATAAGCACATGACTGCCACAGAAGGACAGCAAGTATGTTTGGGAAAGAAGAAGGTCAGTGAATAAGAATATGATTCTCCTTATAATGGATTAATTCTGTGGCACCAACAATCAGCTTAGATGTATGAACAGTAGTGCAGATTTTACAGGAGTGGACAGTGGCTTTGCTTTCTGTTATAAAGATCATTGCTATAAAAAATAGAATTACCTGACGTCATTCCACAACAATCACAGCAACTAACTTCAATCAGCGAGGTGTTAGATAGTAAAAAGTGTTATGTGCTTGGCTAATAACTGAAAAGTAGATTGTTCAGACAACCCAAAGACACCTCAGAAGATAGACCAGAAAACGTGCTTTCAAATGGCAATAGCCTGATAGCCCAATGGAGCACAAATGCGAGTCTAAGATTCTTTTTTCTTTATTGCTAGAAAAGTTATCAGCATCATATTTTGTTAATCACCAGTCTACAAGCAATGAACAATTTTAAATGGAACTGGACTCAACTTCAGCTCTAGGTAACATTCAAATCAATACGAGTATCACCTTACTGAGTAAACAGAATCAACTTCTTGTAATCAGTACTTCTTTTGTAGATGAAGCTAAATGCCTATTATATCCATATGCATTCCACCAAGATTCCAGTGACCACATCATGTTTTCCCCCTCCCACCTATCCTTCCTGTTCTTTCTTGTTCTGCATGAAAAATGGATGCTCAATTAAATTTAGGGAGAGAATAAAAGGCCAGGTTGCTCCCATTCTAAGTATATTTTCAGCAGCATTTAAAAACTTGAGTCTATTAGAATTCTCACTGCTCTTGAATCAAATCTGACTCCTGGTGACCTTACAGGACGAGTACTGTCCCTGTGGGTTTCTGAAGCTGTAACTTTTTATGGGAGTAGAAAAAGTCATCTTTCTCCCCAGAAGCAGTTGATAGGTTTGAACTGCTGATCCTGCGGTTCTCAGCCTAACTCATACCCACTATGCCAGTGAGACTAAGAACAGCCGCTCAAACTTTCCATATTGGATGGGTGGAAACCTTTACTCTCCCTCATTATATATAACAATGTGAACATTTTATAATGACATGTTCCTTAGATAGTCTATTATAAAATTCCTTTATAGTTGGAGAAGGGCCAGCTGGAAGAGAGAAACAAAATGAACAAGTAAGATGGAAGGAAGAAAAAAAGAGAGATGAAGGGAGGAAATAAAGAGAAGTGAACAGAGAGAGGGAAGGAGATGAGCTTGTAGAGTAGGACAATGGGAAGGAGGGATGGATACGAGATACAGGAGAAAGAGTAATTAACTATGCCTATCTGAATTTGAATCATTTTACCAGTAATCATGGATAAACTCTGACAAAGTGCCCTCGGAAATATACATAAAAGTTTGAAAAAACATGTCACATATCCTCTTGCTTGCTACATAGTTATTTTCAATGAGAAAATGGACACAGCTAGTTTAAAATGGTTGGTTCCTTTACTAATGGAAGTAAATTGGTAAGTTGGCATAAAATGAGGCAGAGTTGATGAAAGTGAATCTAGTTGGCTAAGAAATATTCTCATTCCTTAAGAAGTTTGTTGTAAGGTTAGCCACTCAATAGGCAGAAAGAGGGATTAATTTGCTAAAAAGGAAAACAAATCACAAATTATCTTCAGAAAATTGATTCAGTGTTAGTGTTCAAATCCCTAAGTTTCAGATACAAAATAAACATCTCCAAAGTGGATTTTTATCTTATAGAGTGAAATATGAAATAATTAGATTAGATTCATCAATCAAGATCCAAAAATGGTGTTTCTTTAATGTTGACCTTTGACTGACTTTTCTAGAAAAAGAACAAGATAGAAACAAGGATTGAAAAGCTTGATGATTAAAAAAATCATGCATATTTTATTCTATAATGCTTGCAAAGTTTTACTAATATACATTTGAAAGTAATAGAACAAAAAAAGAAAACAATTGGACAGTACTAACTAAATGATACTAGATACACAAATACAATAGCTGTGTGTTTTAATCCTCCACAAATGAGCTTGTTGGAGGTATTTTCATGAAAATCTATGTTCTTACTTTACTTTTATGTTATAGTTCAAATGATATCACATCTACAAAGGTTGTGTAGGAAAATAAATTGCTATGAGATGTATGGAGAAGAGGGAAGCTGGACCACCATTTACAATTTAAATTGTCTAACATTCAGAAGTAAATTTTCATTCAACTCACTGGTGCTTTTTTTTGCATTTTAGCTTATGGATACCTTGTAATAAGTTCAGTGTTAATTAAACAATAAAAGAAATAAAAGAAGAAAATTAAGGAAATAATTTTTTGGCACCATCTCCACCTCACATAAAAATAACAAGCAAAAATATAATGTTCTACTCAACCCTATGTAAAGATAGTCATGTTTCTTAAAATCATTAAATTACATACTGTTCAATAAGCCTGTTCTAATATTCATATTGAAAATATCAAATAGCTTACAAGACATCAAAGTCAGTAATGAAAATTAGAAAATATGGCCCTTGACCTTAATTGGTAAATTGATATTCCCTGTCCTCAACAGTGTATCAAAATTTGTAATAGAGGAGACTTGGCATATTCTACTTCTTTATGTGATGGATGAGGTGTTATTTTCTCTGCAAGTATCTACATTAAGTTTTGGAATTCCAGAAAGGATTGTTGCAATTAAAGATAAAAAATGATTTATCTCAATGTGTGCCAGAAATAGCCAAGACAGTTGGTCTCCAAAATACAAAGGAATTGTCTTTCTAACTCGATCTTTATGCTAAATTTGTATAAATAAGAACAGTAAGTTTGAGTTTATATATAAAATCAGTTAATCAAATTCTGTCTTAATATATAGTACACAGTATACCTTTATATTAATATAAACTTTAAAAATTAAGGCATACTAAAATATATTTAACACATTGTATTAACAATGTGTTGATGACCATCACAAAGAATCACACATTTGTTATCACATATAACTGTATACAAATTATATACTTAATATATTAGTCTTTACAATAGGTTTTTTAATTATAATAGTTCTACAATTTATATATAAATTGGACTTTTATAACTTAGGACTATCTATACTGGGAGTAAGTAAGAGATTCTATGATATGACTTATCAAATGACTGTTTAGTGTATATCTTGATGGGAATTTATTTTTGATAAATTTCTATCATTTTGAAAATGCTTATTGTTCTGTATAAGACAGTCTGGAATAATTAAACTATTCAGAAATATTTTTGAATACTTCCAAAATATATATTTAGACAAAGATGGAGGAGCACATGTCAATTCTTTTTACCTAAAGACTAGCAGTTGTTCAGGGAGAGGGGTGGTGGAGACACTGAAATAAATAAACTTAACCGGGGAGCTAACCACAAAGTGTACAATTCAAAACCACCAGCAGCGCTGAAGGACAATGGGAAGCTGTTCTATAGTTTTCTACAGCGGTAGCTGGCAGAAGCTCAGGCCAGATTCAGATAGAGACATGGAACAAGGCATATCATTACGGAACTCACCGGGAAATTGTCTGAAAGCAATAACTTCCAGAAAGATGCTCAGTATTTTACTGATGCTGTCAAGGGAAATGACTAGGTGGATCATAACAAAATAGGAATAGTCTTGAGAGAAAAATTCCAGAACATTTAATTGTACTCATATAGACCTTGTACATGGATCAAGAGGTAGTTGAGAAAACAGTACAAGGGCATCCTTTTTGAGTTAAAAGAAGGAAAGGGACGCCTCAGGCTTGGATATGCCCAAGCTGCTTAATCCATATGCTGAAAGAATAATCAGAGATGCTGATTTATATGAAGAAAGATGGAATATTAGGATCAGAGGAAGGCTTACAATGATATTAGCAAACAACGATAGGCAGATGACACAGCCATGCTTTCTGGAAGTGAGAATTTCAAACACTTGCTGATGAAAATAAAAGATGGTAGCTTTCAGGATGGATTAGAAGTCAATGTAAAAGAAGACCAAGACCAAAATCCTCACAACTAGGTCAATCAGTAACATTATGATCAACAGAGAAAAGTTCGAAGCTGTTCAGGATTTTGTCTTGTTTGTACCCACAGTCGATGCTTATGGAAATAGCAGTGAAGAGATCAAAGGATTCATCACATTGCATAAATGAGCTGCACAAGACTTCTTCACAATGACTGAAAAGGGAGAATGGCACCTTGAAGACTAACACCTGACCCAAGTCATGGTATTTTCCATGGTCTCATATTCATACAAAAAATGGACTCTGAATTGGAAAGCCAAGAACAATTTATGTATTTGAATTATGGTGCTAGTGCAGACTATAGAGACTATCCTGGACTGCTAAAAAGACAAACATCTGCCTTGGAAGAAGTATGCTTCTGAGAGGCAAGGTTACTAGACTTAGTCTTACATATTCTGGGCATGATGTCAGGGAGATTAGTCCTTGCAGAAGAATAGCATGGTTGGTAAAGTGGAGGAGCAGTGGAAGAGAGGAAGAGTCTCAAGAAGATGAATTGACATAGAAGCTGCAGCAATGGGCTCAAACTTAGGGACACTTGGGAGGGTGGTTACACCAGGCACTGGATCCTTCTGGTATAGTGTTTCTATGAATCAGAACCAACTGAAAGTGACTAACAACAAAAAAAGTGTGTCCTGGTCTCAGAAACTCACAGTGGCAATTCTATTCAAGACAACTATTCAATTAGAAGAGAATCCCCAAAATCTCTAATGTATACAAATTATCTACAATTAGTGATTTTTTTTTGCCTGAGTCTTAGGAAGGACTTGTAATATAGTGCAATAAAGTTTTCACCATCGTACCATGTGGTAAAAGCACAGAAGAGATACAGAGAGGACCATTTCAGGTTGTTTACAAGTCATGGGGACAAGAATCCTATTGATTGAGCAGCAAATTTAAAACAATAGTAAATTTTTCTCTGATCATAGATGTAAGATCATCTGTGACATTCTAAATTCTAATCAGTATTTGTCAGATATCTAAAATCAATTATCTAGTATACACATTCAATCAAGGAGAATTGAACTCCATGGAGAGACATATTAAAACATGATTTTATCTATTTATTTATCAGTTTTGTCACTTGGCTAGAAGTGGTTTCAGATTAGTAACAGGCATCAAAGAACTAAAAATTATATCATTGTAAATGAGGGTGAGTACAGATTGGGAATCCAAAGTCCATCCATAGGTGAGGCAACATCCCCTTACAGAGGGTCACAGGGAAGAGATGAGCCAGTCAATGTACAGTGTAGCAACAATGAAACATGCAACTTTCTTCTAGTTCTTAAATACTTCCTCCCACCCACTATCATGATCCCTTAACAAATTCTACCTTACAAATCCAGCTAAATCAGGGGATGTACACTGGAGCCAGAAACATGCAGAGTTCAGGACAGATGATCCCTTCGGGACTAATGGTGAGAGTGTTGATACTGGGAGAGTGGAAGAATAGTGGAGTAGAAAGGAGGGACCAATTACAAGGATCTATTTATAACTTACTCCCTGGGGTTTGGACAACAGGGAAGTGAGTCAGGGACACGTCGGACAGTGTACAATATGACAAAATAATAAAAATTTGTAAATTATTAAGGGTTCATTGGGAAGGGGAAGTGGGGAGAGAGGGAAAATGGAGTGCTAATATTGGGGGCCTAAGTAGGAGGATGTTTCAAGAATGATGATGTGATGATGGCAACAAATGTGCAAATGTGGTCTGCATACAATTGATGTACGTATTGATCATGATGAGTTGTATGAGCCACCAATAAAATGACTTAATAAACAAGTGCTTATGCAATTTTGGAGAGTTAAGTAAGGACATTGTCTGAGAATGAATGAGTAGGAGTGAGGGACATTTTGAAATAGGAGTCAGCTTTTAATAAAAGAAATTGTTATGGGAACAACCCATGATTTCCCTCTGTGTTTGACTTCAACTACAACAAAAATGGCGGTTGGTGAACTGAGGAGTCTGCATTTGCTACAGTGAGAAGAAATCTCTAAGCTTTCACAATGCAGCCAGCACACAGTTTGAAGTGATTCTCACCAAGATAAACCACCCACCGAGTCCTTCTGCCTCACAGCGAACCTTAGGGCACGGGAGCGCAGCTCCAGACGGTTTCTGAAGCTGTACATTTCCTTGGAGGCAGTAGTCGAATAAACAGTCACTTTGTCTACTTTAGCCTTAGACAGCCAATCTTTTAAGGAACACACAGCTCAAAACTCACAGATTAGTTCGCCGGGGAAAAAAGGCAAAATTAAATGAGACACTCCTAAAGAATAAAGAATTAAACTGACAGAAAGTTAAGTCCCCCAAAGTTCAAGATGGTCAGCTAATTTTGCCCTCTATAACACATATAAATTATTCCCAGAGGTAAAAAAAAAAAGTAATGAAATAGCTTTTATTTATCTTATTCTGAGTATAATTTTTTTAAATTACTATCCCAAGTTCAGTAGGTAGATACTTTTTATGTCAACCTGTAGATATCTAAAAGTACAAATGTGGAATCCAACATGTTAATCAGGTGACAGCCTGGTGGGGCTTCCTTGAGGATGTGGCCTTCTCTTGAGAACTCCAGGAACTGCCTTCCTTCCTGCAATTGAACTTCCTACCTGCTGGGAAGACTTGTGGTTGCCTCTGCCAGTCTGGGAACCCAGGCACCTTCCATTGACCTTGAATCCACCTGACTCTGCACCTACAGACCAGCTTGCATGGGATGAATATTCAGCAGCCCAATTCAAGTGCATAAATTCTTCTTCAGTCTTTCTTATTTGATGTGCTGGGCAATGAAGCTGAAACAAAGATTCTGGCCATTTTTTAATACATAACTTTATGGTCTTCTATGCCAGATGTGACAAATTTAAGGGGGATAGCATCATATTGCCAGAAAGACCATCTGAAGAGTATAGTGTTACTAGTAAATTCATGTCACTACAAGGAAGACCAGTGTTGCTCTTTTGATGTTCTTTAGTCAGTTCTGACACTTAGTGACCCTACATAAACTGCCCAGACCTATGTTATCCTCACAACTATTCTTATGCTTGATCCCATTGTTGTATCCACCGTGTCGATTCATCTCGCTAGGGCTTTCTTTTTCACTGCCCTTCTACTGGACCAAACCTGATATTCTTCTCAAGGATTGGTCTCTCCTGGCTATGTGTCCAAAGTATGTGTTAATCAGATTATTATTTAAATTTTGAGCCACTTTTCATGAAAATAGTTGAGAAATTCCAAATGTTTACAACTTCTGTCATCTGAAATTAATTAAACATGCAAAGATTATATATTCACAATTACTGTTGATTGGAATGGGAAAATTAAGTAAAAAGGATAAGTGGTCAAAAAGGACAAATGTAGACTTGTTGACAGATAAAATCCTAGAGCTTGCATGAGAGAATTTTGTAAGATTTATTCATTGCAAAAATCTTAGCTGCTTAAAAGACTGCTATACATATGGAACTTGTGAGATAGCACACACGGGAACTGATTACATCTGTGGAAAAGGACTCCATAGAAGCTTAATTTCCTTAATCCAAGATCAACTACAGAAAAGACCATCATTTGTTCATAAGGCAGTTCAAGGTGAAACTGAATAAATTGAAACTCACTAATGAAAGTCAAAGAGTGATTTTGAGTATATTCTACCTGGATTTAGAAACCATCTCAAAAATATATCTGTGCATCCAACACTAGTAACAGCAGAAAAAAATGATATCTTGGAAGATGACAAGGATAAAAAGAAACACAGAACATTGAAAAGAACTACCCAAATGGATGACTCTAAAACTCACTCTTGGATTCAAAGTGGTTAGCATGAAAGAAAGGAATGAGGAAATAAAGAGTTCAACAGGTTCGCCCCTAGGGTAGTTTAGGATTACAAAGTAAAATATAATATTGAAATGACCTACAGCTAGCAAATCACAAGAGAAGGACACACTCAACACTTGTCAAGGTAAAAGAACGGTTAAAATGCATACACAGAGTTCTGCGGGTTCCCATTCATTTAGAGGAAGACATTAGGAAGACAGCCCACCTGGCCGACCAACAAGAAGAAATAGTTATTTGTGTGCATGATAAAGAAAAGTGATTCAACAAAATCTAGAAATTATCAAATAATATCATTAACATCACACACAAGCAAAAATATGATGGACATTCAAAAATAGTTACAGCAGGACATCAACAGAGAACTGCCAGAAATTCAAGCCAGATCCCAAGAAACATTGAAAAAGGAGTGTTATGGCTTATTACAGATGGATCTTGGCCCCAAACAGAATACCAGAAATAACAAGCAAACGGCTCTTGAAATAAATAAAGCCAGAGCCCTGGTTAGGAGTGAGGATAGAAATCATTTGCCTCGTGTGTTCTATGTGTCCTAATCAGGAGCGATCTGTCCCTGGTCACGGATTACTGACCAGAATATACCTGTATTTATTTTGACTATATAAAGATATTTAGGTGGATCATAACAAATTATGCAATGGGAAGAACAGAAATTCCAGAACACTTAATTGAGCGTATATAAAGTTGTCGTGGTCCAAAAGGCAGTTTTTCCAAGCAGATAATGAGATACTGTGAAGACAGCGCCATTGGCATAGTGGTTACATGTGGAGCAGCTAAGCTCACGGTCAGCATTCACAAACCACCAGCTGCTCCATGGGCAAAATATATCGTTTTCTACTCCCATAAACACAGTCTCTCAAACTGTACCTACAGATGCCTTCTACCCTGTTGGATATGGGTCAATGGCAGTGACTTTCATTTGGTTACGGTAGTTGAAAATAAGATTTGAAGTGGGTTGGGCGAGTGGAGCCATTAACCATATTTCTTCAATATGAATGATGAGTGTGGTAATCAGATACTATGTCAAATAGACACTCCTGGCGAAGGGTAGAGTTTAATCTGTCAAACACCTGGTACTTGCTGCCTCTTTGCAAGTCTGCATTTCTTACAAATCTTAGAGCAGGGGTTCTCATCCTATGGTTCACGACCACTTTGTGGGATCAAATGACCCTTTCACAGGGGTCACCTGCTTCATAACAATAGCAAAATTACAGTTATGGAGTATCACCAAAAATAATTTTATAATCGGGCGTCAGTACAACAGAAGGAGCTGTATTAAAGGGTTGCGGTATTAGAAAGGTTGAGAATAACTGCCTTAGAGAAACTGGAAACTCCCTCTTTACCAGACCCTCTGAATTTTTGCCTGCTGGAACTTTGACTGCTTCCAGAGATGACCCATATAGGTCACCTGCCATAGAGAGCTGTCATGTTCTCACTAACCTTGCAGCCATACCAACTCTGCACACAGTCAGCTGTGCCCTTCCAACTTCCCAGTTCTTTCAGCCCTAGTCTGTAGCTATGTGAATCTGAAAGAGGATGCCTCCTTGATATAAGAACACTTGTTGAAATAAAGCTGTTTCTTATTCATACATGTAACTATCACTGGGTTTGTTTCATTAGGCAACCCAGTCTAAAAATGGGCAAATAATATAAGATGCTGGACTACATAAATGAATATCACATCAGGATTGTAGGAAGACACATTAATAATTAGAGATTTGGAGACCATACAACCTTGTCTGCTGAAAGTGAACATGACTTGAAACACTTATTGATAAATGTCAAAGACTGAAAGTGTCAGTATTGCCTACAGAACAACATTAAGAGAAGAAAAAAATCCTCGCTCTTGACCAATAAGTTACATCATGATCAAGGAAGACTATATTGACGCTATCAAGAATTTTGTTTTACATGGATCGACAAACAATGCTGATAGAAAAAAGAGGCAGAAAAATCAAAGGATGGATTGCCTTGTGTAAAAACAAAAGATTTACATAAAAGTTTGCAAAAGATTTTAAACGGCTAGAAAATACTAATGTACCTTGATCCCGGCTATGATATTTCCAGTCACCTGATATACATGCAAAAGCTGGACAATAAACAAGGAAGCCTAGGAAAGAATGTTTGCTTTCGTAGTCTGTGTTTGCAAAAGAAACAAATTCGTAGACATTCATATGTGTAAGAGAGAAAACTTTATATCAAAGAGAAAATGTAAAGTAAGAAACTATCCCAGGCCAGTCCTGTTCAAATTCATAAGTCAGAAATTAGGCCATGTGTCTGACACTGATCTATACAATCCTCTTGAGACTCATGCAGTCATGCAATGGTGCTGAATGTGGGAAGATCACAGACCAGCGGTGGAAAGTCTTGTGGACTGAGATGGTGATGCATCTCAGTATAGGCAGGGTTCTTCACGTGGCTTTTCCAGTTTCAGCTTAGCTCCATGTGCCTTGTCAACAGGTAGGTCTCACAGCAAGTGTGGGTCTGGCCTCTGGTGAGTTATTTATCTCTGTAGTGCTTCCAAATGAGGTCATCAAGCTGTGATCACCCCTTCTCTCTTCATAGGCTCAAGTTGCTGACAGATTATTTAATTACCACATTTGCCTTTGAGTTGCAGTGTCAGTGAAGAATAGTAAATAGAAAATTACCTTCCAGGGGAATAAACAAATCTATCTTGAACGAATTATAGCTAAAATGCTAATTAGAAGTGAAACTGTGTCTCATACTCCTTAGATATCTGATCAGGAGGGACTTAACCAAGGAGAAGGACATCATGTTTGGTAGAGTGTCAGTGGAAAATAAGAAAACCCTGATTTGAGTAAATTGACATTGTGACTGGGACAATGAACTCACAGCAATGATGAGAGTGAGACTTGTCCGTACAAGATTTGTTCTATAATGCATCTCATTAACTGACTGCTATCGAGTCAAGTCCAACACAGACTGACTGTGCAGGACAAGGTAGGGCTTTTCCTTTTTGCTTCCAAGAACACAAGCTCTTACTGGAGGAGAAAGTCTCATCGTTCTCCCACAGAGTGGCCACTAATGCTTTCCAAATGATGATGTTGTGTTCAGCAGTGCAGTGGGAAACCCGTGTAACCCCAAGATTTCTTTGTGCATTGGGTCATTATTCAGAACTGTTTTAAGGGCAGCTCATAATAACAATAACTGCAACAATAACATTACTTTCCATATAGAAATGAAATTCCAAAAGAATAAAGCAAATATTGGGAATACTTAGAAAATTACTTTTCTTCGCCATAATTCATTCCAAATTATTTCCTCATTCATGTTTCTTTTAGGTCAGGACATGGAATTCATTAATATTGAACATGAAGGTAAGTAAGCATATAATTTTCATTTGGGAATACTTTATTGCATAATTTATTTTTCCCTTCTGCATTTTTCTGTCTTCTCTCTCCTTGTCTTTCTCTCATACATATTAAAGACAAAGTGGATTTCTCTTATGAAAATTACCATTATTGTGCCTTATATTTTACATGTACATTTTTACAAAGTTTTCAAAGGTAGAATTTTTGAATCAAGATATAATTAGCCATGATGTTCATTTCTCTCATCATCAACACATACCCTTTCATTTCCATGATTGGTGGTCAGTTTTCATGGAGGGCTGTGCCTTCTGAAAATTAAATTCGTCTGACTCAGTTTCTAGTTGATGCCTTCACAGCACTATGACAGATTTGCTTAGTTTTTGCTTCTTTGCTTTAATTTCTAAGCTTTGTGCTTCAAATATTGTTTTACAAGCCATTAAAAGCATGGCAGGCCTCCTCTCCGAACCTCTATAGAGAGGGAAGAGGGGGAGCTCTTCTTTCTTTTTTTTGTGTTGACTTTTGTTTTCTGCTTTGTTTCCCCTTCCTCCTGCTTTTGGGACTCCTGGGGTTTCGACCAGCATCTCTCCATTTGATCCCATGGACTGTCTTTTATCCTTGTCGGTTGATTCTAACTTGTAAATAAAGAAAATATCATTCAAAAAAAAACATGGCACGCATATAGGGAACTCAATAGAAAAACAGTACATACAGAATACATGTTCATCTTTAATTTTTTTGTCTACAACTGACACATTAGGTGAAAGACATGTTCATACTTTATTATATTATTATTCTGAATTTTCTGTGATTTATACATTTAAACAAACCAAATTAAACCAGAATACAATATTCATAAAGCTTTTATTATATATAAATTTTGTTTTCATATATTTAGCATCCATTTTGTTCTATATGTCACAGGCTTCTGGAATTCTTGATGAGTAAATCTAATGAATCCTGATTCCCTTTTCTGTGAGACACATGTTTATAATTTTAAGCTAATTTTAACAGTTATTTAATAAGCTCCAAATCTGTCCAAAAAAAGCACTTTAAAAATCCCTGTCCTCATAAAAATTCAACTGGTAACAAAACAGTTGCTAGTACATCAATTCTGAATCATGATAACTTCAGGTGGTCAGAGTACATACGTGTCCCCTGGGGTTTTCAAATCTGTGACCTTTTGTAAACAGAACATTAGGTACCAGTGAGTTTGAAAAATCAAATCTTCAGCTGGTAGTTGTGTGGGGCCCAATGCTTCTAAACAACATATTGCTCTCCTTGTTGCTAGATTCCGTCCAATCTATTTTGATCTTGGTGGTAACATATTTAAAATCTTATACAAATCTGCTCCCTTCTAGACTGAGAAAAAGTATGTTATTTATTTCTAGTTGTCTGAAGTAAATAGTGAACTTATATCCTGAACTTAGAACTTTTTCATTAGATTTTTATCTGCAAAAAATGTTTTACTCATTTATACCTCATAGAACTCAGAAAATATATTAAATTTATAATTACTGTTAAATTATCCAAAAGTAGAATAGGTATTATAGAATACCATCCCATATATATAAATTTTAAAAAAGGCTATTGCATAATTGCATGTTTTACCTTTGACTATATTACTGCTAATTTTTAGTTCAATTTGGAAATACTCATCCAAGAGCCACATTAGGTTTGGATGTGAGAATTGTTCAATTTTCAGATAAGATGTGAAATGTAGATGGAATTTATTCTTCTGCTAGAACTCTACTCCATCCGCCATATGGGCATTAAAATGACAATTTTTCCCATGTCATGATATTACCTAACTCTGCAGACATCCAACAACTAAGTCCTCTATAAATCCTGGTGATATATTAATGAAATACATCTAGAGATTTGCTCCTCAGTCTGCACTCTGTTGTTCACTTTAAAATATCAAATTTTCCTTATTGTGAGGATGATGCATTTTCATTATAAAATATGTAGAAAGCAAGAAAAACTTTAAAGATAAGAAGATGACAAATAAATAGGTGATTCAACCAGTTATAACCATCTCAATTTGAATTAATAATTAAACTGTTTTCATATGTCTAGATAAGTACACTTTTCAGAATATCTGCATCACAATGTATATACTTTGTGCACATTGATTTATCATCTTTTTGTGTTACTTAGTATCTATTAAATGTTTTAAAGAAATAATATGATTTATAATACTGTATAATATTAAAGCATATGGCTATAGAATGTTTTACATAATCACCAACATTGTAATATTTCAATTCTTGTATGTAGAAAGCATTTTAGATAAATCACAACATATTTTTAAATTATTCATCTTCAGAAATTATTCTGTGACTATACAGAGCACATATATTGATTTCCTCTAACACAGAGAATTGGAGAACTGAAGAATGTGTTTAGTTTTGTTGAAATGAAATTCTATGGTGTGACCAGAGACATATATGTGAATATAATATGAACAGTGTGAAGTAATTTACTTAGCTTTATTTTATTTTTTTTTTTTTAGGCATCACTGCCCTGGTGGTGGGTAGGAGGCCCAGCCTTTGCTCCTGGGAGCCGGAATCGAACCTCCATCCCAGTGGGCCGCAGTCCCGCGCACAACCACTACGCCACCGGGGCTCAGCCCTTAGCTTTATTTTTTGACATTCCAAAGATAAAACTAATATTTCATTGCTTTTCGATATTAAAATTAAATATCTATTAAAAATGTCAATTTTTTTTTCTGCCAGGAGGCCTGGTGGCCCAATGAGTAAAGCAAGGTGTTGGGTTGAAAGCCGCCAGTTCCTCACCGTAGCTCACCAAAACATTTCTGCATGTCTCCATCAGAGAGGACAGAACTACTTCTCTCTCACTTTCACAGAGTCCTATTTGCAGAAGTTGAAAGCTGCACTTCTCCCCTCATGGAGCAGTTGGTGGTTTTGAACTGCTGACCTGTGGTTCGCAGCCCCAAGTGAAACTCACTAGCCCATCAAGCTCTTTAGCAGTCTCTCAGTGGAAGGAAGACAAAGTTGTGTGCTCCCATAAAGATTTACATATGTGAAAGCCCTTTTCTTGGCCACTATGAGTTAAAATTGACAGAATGTCAGTATGTTTGTGTTTGGGGTATTGCTTGAGGTGTGTGTACTTATTTTGTTCTTAATGCCATTAATACGTCAGATTACGGTGGCTGATTTTTTATTGTGAGTCCACTATTTCATTCCTGGGATTAAATCACGTAGCCCTAGGTTATAACTTAGTTAGGCAAGCAGATAGATAGATGAATATTTAGGATAGGAGGGAGGGAGATGGGTTTGTAGATAAACAATCTTGATTCCTTTTTTTTTTTCAATTTCCAAGCATCTATGTGTTTGTAACTTAATTAGGCAATTTAATTTATCTAGATAAATTCTTCACTGTATATATATTTCAAATGAACTTCCAAGATATTAACACATATCATCATTTTGTTGGAAAAAAACAATGTATCAAAGAAGACTGCAGCATGGTTTAAAAATAATCTGTATACAAAGTAAAACTGTATTTACTCTAATCCAGCCTGAGAGTCCGAGTGCTCTAGTGATGACATGTTGGGCTCTGATCCACAAGGGCAGCAGTTTGAAACCAACGAGAGATCTGTGGGAGAAGGGCAGATTTTTCCAGTCCTCCATAAAGTGACAGTCTGAGGATTCACAGAAAGAGTTCAACCCTGCCCTCTGGAGTCTCTGTGAGTCAGCATGGAAGGCTGACAGTGAGTTTGATAGCAGGGTGAGGGGGAGGGAGGGAAAATGGTGCTGTGCAGTAGTTCAACTTGTACCAATGTCGTGTTTCAGAAAGCAGCATATCTACAAAGGTTTTCTAAGGTGTAATCTTCAAGGGAGCTCGTCCAGGCCTTTCTCTGTGATATCAATGGTAGGTTAAAACCACCAACCTTTATGTTATGTTATTAAGTATAACTATGCCTATTAAGTATAACTATTCCCTATTACGTTCCATCTATCCGTTAGTTACCTAGGTAAATATCTTGACAGGAAAACAAGATCAATTAAAGTCACATAAAGGTGAAGACAACTTTCTAGGTATTCATAAATTGAATTGTAATTAGACATGTTGTTATGAACTCTCATAGACTTGTTTCTGATAGCTACCACTGAGTCAAAGCTGAAATGAAAACTAGCAGAATACGTCTTGAATAAGGTTAGTAAGTACTTCACTTGTTTGCTTTAATAAAATATCAGAAGAAAAATTATTACTATGGGATATTTCTGTTCTTATTTATCTTAACTGGACTAGCCAGTGCATAAAAAACAAAAGATTATATTTTTCTTTTATAATTTTTGAAGAAATAGACTAAATCCTCCCTAGATAACCTGAGTTTGGAAACATGTCTTTTTTCATCAAAGTAACAGTGATTTCCACCTTTTCTGTGACCTTTGTGTTAATAGTAATTTTCTACTTTTGTCACATTTTCTTATATTATTAGTAGATAAAAGCAGGAATACAACAGATTAATTAAATTTTGGGTCTATTAATAAAATTCCATATATTGCTTAACTTTTGAAATATACTTTTAAATTTTATGTTCAAAATATGCACAGATGCTTATGATTTATGTATTTCATGTCCTTAATTATTAGTCTGAGAACTCCAATACTAATTTTAAAATAATAATTAATAATTAAATTGAGCAATAAAAGTATTTGGGGCACCATATAACATCTAAAATCTCACTAGCTTTAAAATATAAAATAATTATTTTCATTTCCAGGAGATGTTTCATATTAAATTTAAACTGATATATTTCAAACTAACTTAAATCACACTAATGTGAAATTTTACTATAGAGCATTAACTCTTTTGTGTGTATGTATGTTTTATATTATCTTGTACACTATGAAGTTACTTCTCTCTGAAAAAAAATAAGCAATATATATATTAAGTGGTATTGTAAAAAGAAAAATGGACAAATTGGAGAATGTCTAGAGGAAGATGACTATATTATACTGGGTTGATCTGTTTCTTTTATTTTGTTTTCACTAGATAAGTGAAAGAAATTGAGTATTATAGATTAGATAATTAGAAGGTTACTATGATCGTCTTCTTCCTTCACATATTTTTGCTATTATCGTCATTCATTTGGGGAAATACGACCTCAGTCAGAGCAAGTCAAGGTTCACTTAGCCTTAATGGAAAGGACACTCCCTTTGGGGAAAGGAGATGAGATGGGTGGGAGGGAGTTGGAAGGGTCTGGGTGAAGAAAATTTCTTTTATGGCATTAGATTAATGAATATCACCTGCAGGTCTTGGTCTCGGAATCAAAGGCTAATGGAATAAAAGTGGGTGTAATTGGTTCAAGTGTTAATGAACATAGACGATTGTCTTCTATATGCAGGGGCATGCTTTAGGGATATTGGCTTTTTAAATCATAAAAAAACAATGGCTACCTCATAAAAATTGGACTTTTTGATTGTTTATAATTTCCATCTTTATAATTGTTCAATATACCACTACATGCCCAATAACAATGAGAAGTTTCCTTATGAGACATATTTCAGTAGTCCTATACTAATTTAATGACTATACTTCATATTTCATATACTTCTAATAGAGTTTTAATCTTGTCATAGACTAACAATGTCAAGATTGAAATTAAAATGACAGATTTATTGGAAGCAAAGGGATGGAAGCAGATAGAAGGGTACTAAATTGTCTCATAAAGCAAAATCCAGTACTTCAATTTGAGAAAGGAGCAGAGACCTTTTTAAAAATGTATTTATTTAAATACATTTCAAAATGTATTTCAAAATGTAATAATTTTTTAAAATTATTTTATTGGAGCTCTTAGAAATCTTATAACAATCCATAAATTACTTGGATCAAACACATCTGTACATATGTTGCCATCATTTTCAAAACATTTTCTATCTACTTAAGTCCTTGGTATCAGATCCTATTTTTCCTCCCTCTCCCACCCTCATGACACCTTGAAGAATTATAAATTATTACATTTATATTTTATAGTCGATCATTGTGATCAGTTCCCCATTTCTCCCCACCTTTTCCTATCCTCATGATATCACTACCCCCATTATTGTTCCCCAAGAGGTTTATCTGTTCTAGAAATATGTGTGTTGGGAGCTCTGAGCTGAACATGCTCCGGTCCAGCCAGATTTGTAATGAAGAACTGGGGTTACAATAGTAGGGGAGGAGGAGGCATTAAAGAACTAAAGAAAAAGTGTGTGTTTTGTTGTCGTTATACAGCACCCTGTCTTGTCACTTCCTGTGACCCTTCTCATTAGAGACATAAAATGATCAAATACCATAGAGACACACAGTGGAGAAGGCTTTATGGAGGCAGGGGTTACAATTATAGCTAAAGGACATGAAGGATTTCTGGTGCTTGTCAAAACTAGGAGATAGTCATGGAACAAAGAGTCAACCTTCCTAACACCTTAATTTTAGGCTTTTGTCTCCAGAATATGGAGGAAATACTGTTGTTGTTTTAAGCCATCAAACTGATGGAAATTTTTTACAGAAGCCCCAGGAAACCATTATTATATTACTATAATTACATTCATAGCTAATAGCAGCCAATTTTAAGAACTATTTTAATAGCATAACTTTAAATTTTAACCATCTAAATAGAGCTAATTCTTCCCATTTTACTAACTCAAATATGGGCTGCCACTTACTTCTTAGATTTAAAATTCTTCCTGGAATTATTCTCAAATAGTTCTGCATCTAAGAACATAAGCAGTTTTTAATATTATAATTTTTACTTTGGGTTAGAATAGCAAAGGTAGTACGATATGTGAACTGCTTATTATTTTTCTGCCTTTTTTCTTTTCTTATACTGCCACATTAAGTGGACTGTTTCTGTCTAATTGACAAATGCAACAATGTATTGGGCTAAGTGTTTAGAGAGTTGCAAAGAGAGTGGTTTTAAACTTCAATGTCAAGATCTCTCTAGCGGCTGCAAGCTGTTCACCTCCTTACAATAGAAAGGTCAGAAAAGACTCCACTGCCGTCTCAGATGTGAAAACTCCTTGGCAGAAAAAAGGCTTGGAAACCTCACAGCTGGTCAAGAGGGAGAATGTCTCGGTATGCTTCATGAACCAAATATGAAAATGAAAAAAGTCTGCTTTGTACCCAGCAGACTTTTTGATTCACAAATGCATTTTAACCATTCTTTGTACATTTGTCTGGGCCAATATCTGCTCCTGGGCCCACATCTTTGAGCATGGTTAAGAATAAGATTTCAGCAATATATTTGAACAAAAATTTCAAAATCAACACCTACTGTTAGGTGTTCTTATTTTCATTCATATGTATATACCTGTGAATGTATTAACTTATTAACTATTTAAATTGGGGTGAGGCCTGATAGCATTGAGATAAATGGTTGTTAATCTTGAGGGTACTTGTGCCAGTCCACCAGGTCATACTGGAAAGAAAGTGTAGGTAATGGCATCAATACAGATTCAGGACCTCAGAAACTATATCCAGGGTTAGCAATAGTCAGACTATACATGACCACAGCATCTTTACAGAGAGTGCGTGAAATGCCTTCAATGTCCATCTCATCACTTAATATATCACTGGCCTCTTATCTAATTTATATATTGTGAATATCCCCCTGTGGCAGTCAAGTTCTTAAGTTAATTTTATGAATGAAATGTAGGGGTGGAGTCTAGCCTGTTAATCTGGAGATCGCCATTGAATAGCCAATGAGGCCTCTATGTGGGCATGGCTTTCTCCTGAGACATCTAGGAAATCTCGCGATATTTCCCTCGTGAAGATGAGAAGCTATCTCCACAGTTGTTGGGAGTTAGTCTCAGAGATGATGAATCATGGAAAAGACAAGATGGCAACATCGAGAAGCTAGAGGCGTCGGCGGAGAGTCCACCTGTGTGGATCACTTTGCCATGAGGCTAGA
This sequence comes from Nesogale talazaci, assembly GCA_004026705.1. Lineage (NCBI taxonomy): Eukaryota > Metazoa > Chordata > Mammalia > Afrosoricida > Tenrecidae > Nesogale > Nesogale talazaci. The sequence goes on along the minus strand of PVJH01005385.1, from coordinate 5,821 downwards.
AATCAATAAAAGGAAGCTGAAGGAAATGAGAGAAAATAGTTCGAGGACAAACAACTCTTTGTTGCAAAAGGAGTGCACACCGGCTGTGGCAGTCATGTGCTTATGTAAATTTTATGATTGAAATGTAGGGGTGGAGTCTAGCCTATTAATCTGGAGATAGCCATTGAGCAGCCAATGAAGACATGGCTTTCTCCGCAGACTTCTGGGAAATCTTGTGGCATTTCCCTCGTGAAGATGAGAAACTCTCTTCCCCAGTTGTTGGGAGTTAGTTTCAGAGACGATTAATCACAGACAAGATGGCAGTGTCTGAGAAGCTGGAGGAGCCGGCGGAGAGCCACACAGTTTTGCCCCATGGGGGCCAGACCTCTGAAGCTGGAGCGGCATGCTGTTGATGGACCCTGAGCCCTGGAAGTGAGGAGCCATGGGGAGACCCCTGCCAGCACCAGAATTCTGCACCCACTGACCTGTTACTTCGTGAGTCAGAAGGAGACTTTGTAGACTGATTTTGGGCACATGGGTTAATATTGGACTTATGACTTTGTACTAGACTGGATTGGGATGCTTTCTTAGTGTCACTTTCCTTTTGTATATAAACCCTTTCCTTATATCTATATGCATGTCTTTGAAATTTGTTCCTCTAGTCTACCCAGACTGACACGCTGGCCCAGATCAGGGATGAAATTAGGGAATTTCTAGAAACAATGAGAAGGAAAACACACATTTCAAAACTTATGGGACACAGCAAAGACAGTTATCAGAGGAAGTTTCATAGCAATAAATGCATACCTGGAAAGGAAGACCATACCATAACTGATATGCTGGCACAAAATTTACAACCAGAGCAGAGTCAGCAGGACAATCCTACTAATAGCAAAAGAAAGGAAATGACAAAAACCAGGGCTGAAATTCAGGAGAGGGAAATTAATAAAATAAAGGAAAAAATTAATGCTGCTAAAAAAAAAAGTTGGTTTAAGGCACAGGACATATTTTGTTTTGTTCACTTATAGAATATTATTTTTAAATTATGGTGACACATGTTCAATTGTATGCATTTAATTTTATCCTGTTAGGTATAGATATGATTTTATTGCTTATTTGGAAATTACATATGGTTAGAGTTATGTGAAAGTATAAAATTAACAAGGGGTGGTCTGTGGCAGTCATGTGCTTATGTTAATTTTATGATTGAAATGTAGGGGTGGAGTCTGGCCTGTTAATTTGGAGACAGCCATTGAGTAGCCAATGAGGACTCTGTGTGGGCATGGCTTTCTCCTTATATGGTCTGGGAAATCTCATGATATTTCCCTCATGGAGATGAGAAACTATCTCCCCAGTTGTTGAGTGTCAGTCTCAGAGACGATGAATTACAGACAAGACAAGATGGCAGCATCTAAGGAACCGCAGGAGAAGCCACATGGCTTTGCCCTTATGGAGCCAGACCTCTGAAGATGGACAAGCCATGTGGAGACCCCTGCCAGGGTTGAGTTGCTTCTGCCACCACTGGATGCTGTTGATGGACTCTGAGCCCTGGAAGTGAGGAGCTATGGGGAGACCCCTGCCAGCACCGGGACTCTGCATCCACTGACCTGTTACTTCATGAGTCAGAACGAGACATTATAGACTTGTATCAGGCATATGGGCTAATATTGGACTTATGAATTTGAACTGGACTGGGTTGATATGCTTTCTCAGTGTTCCATTCCTTTTGTATATAAACCATTCCCTTATATCCATGTGCGTGTCTATAAATTTGTTCCTCCAGCTTAATTGGACTAACACAGTTGGTTCTTTGCGAGGATTAGGAAAATTGACAAATTGCTGGCAAACTTAACCAAAGAAATGAGGGACTAAATTTAAATAGCAAGAATGAGGTACGAATGGGGGGAGGGCATTAAAACCAACGCTAATGAAATTAAAAGGATAATTACAAAGACGTATGAATGACTGTACTCCAATGAATTCAGCAGCGTGGAAGACATGGACAAATTCTTGTAAAAACAGTCCCTCCCTAGGCTATCCCTGATGGACATCAAGAATCTCAAGATCCATCATATTAAAAGAAATACGCAAGGTTATCAAGGAATTACCAAAAAAATCACCTGGACCAGATGAATTTACAGGAGAATTCTACCAAGCATTCAGAGGAGAACTAACACCGACTTTTCTACACAAACTTTTCCAAAACATAGAAAAAGATGGCAAACTCCTGAACTCCTTGTATGAAGCTACTATAACACTGATAACAAAACTGGACATGGGTCCCACAAGAATTGAGAACTATAGACTAATATCCCTAATGAACATTGATGCAAAAATCCTTAATAAATTATGTGCCAATAGAATATAAAAGCATATAAAACAAATAATTCACCGTGACCACGTGGGGTTCATACCTGAGATGCAGGGATGGTTCAACATATGAAAGACCATTAGTATCATTCACCACATTGACATGAAAAACTATAAGAAACTCATAATATCAATAGATGCGGAAAAAGTATTCAACAACATCTAATACCAGTTCCTGTTGAAGACACTTGAGAAGATAGGAATGGATGGAACATTCCTCAAAACAGTGAAAGCTATATATGAAAAATCAACAGCCAATGTGGTAGTCAATAGAGAAAAGACGAATACAATCCAAGACAAGGGGATCAGACAAGGATGTCCTTTGTCCCCACTCTTATGTAATATCATACTGGAGGTTTTAGCTAACAGCATAAGGCAAAGAAAAGCATCAAAGTTGCTAGGGAAGGAAGAGGTGAAACTATCATTATTTGCAGATGATATGATTTTATATATCAAAATCCCACAAGCTCAACAAGGAGAGTATTGGAAGGAATAGAGGAGTATGGCAGAGTGGCAGGATACAAGATCTACGAACAGAATCTATTGGACTGTTATACACATCAGATAAAACCACAGAGGAGGAGATTTTAAAAAAGTGGTATCCTTCACCATAACCAAACACATATTGAGATATCTAGGACTGTACCTGACTAAAAAAACAAAAGACCTCGATGAGGATAATTACAGAACACTATTACAAGAAACCAAGAATGACCTCAACAAATGGAAGAAAATCCAATACTGGTGTATCAGAAGACTCAATAGAGTAAAGATATCAGTTTTACCCAAGACACTATATGTGCTTAATGCAATTCTGATACAATTACTCTCATCTTTCTTTAAAGAAATGGAGAAAATGATTACCAACTTCAAATGGAGAAGGAAGAACTCCAGAATTAGCAGAGAACTCCTCAAGAAGGACACAGTGAGAGGGCTCACTTTACTTGACTTTAGCACATATTACACAATACAGTGGTCAAAACAGCATGGTTTTGGCATAATGAAAGATACTCAGACCAATGGAAAAGAACTGAAAAATCCAGAAATAAAATCATTAGCATACAGACAACTGATTTTTGAAAAGGGTACCAAATATATCAAATGGCAAGTGAGTGCCCTCTTCAACAAATGGTGCTGGAAAAAATGGATATCTACCTGTAGAAAAATGAAGCAACACCCTTACCAAACCCCATGCACAAGAACTAATTCAAGATAGATCACAGAATTCAATGTAAAACCCTAAATTATTAGGGCCATCAATGAGGGAATTGGAACCAAACTGAGAATATTGGTACAGGGGTTAGATAGGCTATCAGAAATAGGGAAGGACACAAACACAGAGGAGATATAAACAGACAAGTGGGATATACTGGAGATAAAACACCTGTGTACATCAAAAGAATTCACCAAGAAAGTAAGAAAAAGGTTCATGGACTGGGCAAATATCTTCAGCAAAGACAAATCAGATAAACGGCCTTATTACTAAAATCTACAATACCCTGATAGTTTCCAAAAAGAACAAAACTAACTGCCCACTGAGGAGGTGAGAACTGAACAGAAGTTTTACAGAGGCAGAAATCTAAATGGCCAATACACAATAGTTATAAGAGAAATGCAAATCAAAACAAGGAGATACCACCTAATACCCTGAAGGATAGGCCAATTCAAAAAATCAGAAAACAAAAAGTGTTGGAGGGGCTGTGGGGAAGTGGAAACTCTTATCCACTGCTGGTGGACCTGTAGGTATGTACAATCACTATGAAAATTGATTTGGTGATAACTAAAACAGGTGGAAATTGAGCTGCCATATATCTCAGCAGTACCCCTTCTGGATATATACCCAATTCACAATTGCAAGGAGTTGGAATCATCCCAAATTTCAATCAACTGATGAATGAATTAAAATGTTGTGGTACATACATATAATTGAATACTATGCCTTGCTGAAAAACAGCAATGAATGCATGAAGCACATCACTGCATGAAAAGAACTAGAGGAAATTAAGATAAGTGAAGTAAGCCACGCTCAAAAGAACATGTACAACATGAGTTTGCTGAGATAAGCTTTATAAAAAGCAAAGGGGACATAGGGAAAAAGTTGCTGTATACAGAAAATCCTGGGAGGAGACCCAGGTAGTATGGCAGGGGCCAGACCAAATCCAGAGCTACATATGGTAGCAAACTATGGTGGACGGATGGTGGGAGGAGAGATGGCAATGTGTAGAGAGGTAATGGAGGGATCATATTGTATATGTCTCCAAAGGGAAAGAGGGACCAAACTTAAACCTGGTGTGGCAGTCATCTGCTTATGTTAATTTTATATTTGAAATGTAGGTTGGAGTCTGGCCTGTTAATTAGGAGAAAGCCATTGAGTAGCTGATGGCATGGCTTTCTCCTGAGACTCCTGGGAAATCTCGTGGTATTTCCCCCGTGAAGATGAGAAGCTATCTTCCCCGTTGTTGGGAGTTAGTTTCAGAGATGATTAACCACAGGCAACACAAGCTGCAGCCTCTGAGAAGCTGGAGGAGCCCGCGGAGAGACCACTCGGCTTTGCCCTGATGAAGACAGACCTCTAAAGCTGGAGTGGCATGCTGTTGATGGACCTGAGCCCTGGAAGCGAGGAGCCGTGGGGAGACCCCTGCCAGCGCCAGAATTCTGCACCCACTGACCTGTGACTTCCTGAGTCGGAAGCAGACTTTATAGACTGACTTCGGGCTTATGGGTTAATATTGGACTTATGACTTTGCACTGGACTGGATTGGAATGCCTTCTTAGTGTCACATTTCTTTTGTACCTTTCCTTATACCTATATGCGTGTCTCTGAAATTTGTTCCTCTAGTCTACCCGGACTAACTCACCTGGTGTTCGAGGATATGAATGTAGTGTGACGGCACTGAGCGGGGAACTACTGGAGGAGTCTGAGTGTCCAACCCCAATTCCAACTATGTGGACAGTCGCCTCTCTCCCCAGAGGAGTTTGCTTTGGAGGACAGCACTGAAGCTTCTACTCAGGGCGAGGGGCATGTCTGACCAGAGCACATGAGAACAAATGAAGGGGGAGTAAGAGAGAGAGGAGTGCATCCTGGTGCATTGAGCCTTGAGGATGATATCCCCACTCTGAACAGCCAATTCACAGAGAGGACCATATGGCTGGCCCCACTATGAAGCACAGTATCCCTTGCTGATTTAAGGCCCTATGGGGACAACAATGAAGAAGCAGGGTTGGGAGTTTAGCCTGTCTGACTTCACCACACCATGGCAAAACACTAAGAGTGTGAAACAGAGCATGGGGTTCCTGAGGGAGTAGGGTCAGGCTGTGGCACCCTATCAAATAGGGATCAAGGGAGAGACCATGAACTATTTACAGGTTTTTATTTTGTTATTATTATTTACACATATATGTATATATATGACATTGGGGTCTTTTGTTGTTATCATCATTTTATTTCCTTTGGTCACTTCATGCTAGGATG